>JADNSB010000012.1:39774-267549 GCA_019695575.1 Angomonas ambiguus | reverse complement strand
CTGGGCCGCAAGGTGCCCAACGCGGTGGTGACGTGCCCTGCGTACTTCAACGACGCCCAGCGTCAGGCCACGAAGGACGCCGGTACGATTGCCGGTCTGAACGTGGTTCGTGTGATTAATGAACCCACCGCAGCGGCTATCGCTTTTGGCGTGGACAAGACGAAGGATCAAGTAATTGCCGTGTACGACTTGGGCGGTGGTACGTTCGATATCTCCATCCTCGAGATTGCCGGTGGCGTGTTTGAGGTGAAGGCGACGAACGGTGACACCCACCTCGGTGGTGAGGACTTTGATCTCGCTATAACTGATTATATTGTGGAGCAATTCAAGAAGAAAACAAAGGTGAATTTGGCTGGTCAGAATATGGCGCTTCAGCGTGTGCGCGAGGCGGCGGAGAAGGCCAAGTGCGAACTGTCCTCTTCGTTGGAGACGGAGATTAACCTCCCGTTTATTGCGGTAGGGGAGGATGGCCCACAACACATCGAAATGAAATTTACTAGGGAAGAGTTTGAGAAAATTGTGGAGCCTTACATTAAACGTACTTTTGCTCCTTGCAAACAGGTGGTCCGTGACGCGGATGTGGACCTTGACGAGATCAACGAGGTGGTGCTGGTCGGCGGCATGACCCGTATGCCAAAGGTCGTCGATACAGTGAAGGAGTTCTTCAAGAAGGAACCCTTCCGTGGTGTGAACCCCGATGAGGCGGTTGCCCTCGGTGCCGCTACATTAGGAGGCGTAATCTGTGGTGACGTCAAAGGGCTTATTCTAGTCGATGTAACCCCTCTCTCGCTAGGGACGAGTGTGGTGGGCGATGTGTTTGTTCCCATTATTCCAAAGAACACTTCCATTCCATGCAAGAGGAGCCATACTTTCACAACCGTGGAGGACGGCCAAACCTCGATTAACTTTCAGGTGTTCCAGGGCGAGCGTGAAATCGCGTCAAAGAATCAACTGATGGGTCAGTTTGATTTACACGGAATTCCTTACGCTCCTCGAAACATTCCCAAAGTTGAGGTCACCTTTGACATTGACGCGAACGGTATCTGCCACGTGACGGCACAGGATAAGGCAACTGGAAGGAAACAAGGCATTACGATCACCGCAAACGGAGGACTAACGCAGGAGCAAATTGATCGGATGATTAGGGATGCGGAACAACACGCAAAGGGAGACCGTGAGCGGAAGTTGTTGGTGGAGGCCCGTAACGCTGCGGAGAACCACATCAGTACTGCAGAAAAGCAGTTGACGGAGTGGAAGCACGTGGACCAGGAAACCAAAGAAAACATAAAGAAGCTCATGAACGAAACACGCAAAGTGTTGAACAATTCAAATAGTACAAAGGATGACATTGTGCAAGCGGGTGACAAACTTCAGAAGGCTGTGATGGACGGTGGTCGCGTGGAGTACGAACAAGCGGCTGCGGCTTCTGGTTCAAAATAATTAAATAATTCCCTCTCCAAAATTAAGTTAAAAATAAAACGTCAAAATGCAAAAGGTTGCCGTGAGCGACATAACGTTATTATACTTTTGTTTTTTGGTAGTAACCTTGAGAAACGAGTCGGATACTTCTCTGCTTTTTTTTTTCTTGTCTTTCAACACCACTGCCTTTTTTTTTTATTTTATCACCCCCATATAAAGAAGATAAATAAATAGAAAGAAAGTGGAGAACTGGAACCGCAAGTATGCTAAAACGTTGGTTCCTTTTACGATCCCCCCAACGGGACCCGTTCAAAGTGCTGGGCTTAACCCGAGCTGCCACTAAAGCGGAGGTGAAGACCAAGTACCGTGAGTTAGCTAGGATATATCACCCCGACTCCCAGAGTGGCGATGGTGCCAAGATGGAGCAGGTAAACTATGCCTATAAACTACTCATGAAAGAAGGGGCGTACGAACGACTGCATTTGAAGCGGGGGGCAACAGACCAGGGACCAGTAGGTGTGGTGTCCGGACGTCGTCGCAGTACCGCTGCCCCCTTCTCCTCCGAACAACACGGAGGAGAAACCAAGGACGAGGCACCTCTTAGTGATGAGGAGGTGGCCAAGATGGGCGCTTTAGATCCGGCGACCGAGCGAGTCACCCCCGAGGGGCGGTACCTCTATCAAAACCGTGATGATGGTACCTGGGTGGAGCTAAAAAAACCATTACTAAAGGCGAACCAACCTCGCTACCCCTCCTTCGCGGAAAAGAAAGACTTGAGTGAAGAACTGCGCCTCATGTCGGTAACGAAAGAAAGACTAGAAAACGAAAAAACGAAGTTTGAAAAGTTTACCGACCGACTTTCGGATAGTGCGGATCTACCATCTCGAAAGCCGTGGGTGTTAAAAACAGCGTTGCTTTTTATTGTCGCTGTATTTTACCTCAGTTATCGGAGAACCTTTGCCCGTACAAACCATCACGACTCTAAACATAAGTTTTACCTCGAATTAGAAGGCGACCGTGCGGAACTTCTCGGCGTGTATAAAGATTATAAAGCTGGAATAGAAAGGTCCGTCAATACTGCGGCACTTGTGTATTTGGCCGCCAGTCGAAAGAAGGAGTTAAAGGACCCAGTAGTACAACCACCCCCTGAGGTTTACTACCACTTTATTAAACCGCCTAGCTCCCACTTTGATATTCATGCAGGTGGTTAGTGTGTAGTGTACAATATTTCATCGGCTAACTCTTAAACTTATATAACCATGGCGTCCCCGTGGGTACTATTTCTTTTTACATTATTTTTATTATTATTTTGTGTTCACTTTACGCTTTGCTTTATGGTTTAACAGAAAATGGTTTATCCTATTGGACTTCTTTCTCACATTTTTTTTTTTTTTACTTGTGTGTTCCCTTTTTTTTTTTTACTAGAGTTCATATAAAATTTCTTTTTTTTTTTCATTTTTTTTTCCTGAGTAGTAGACGAAAAAGAAGGAAGATTTCATCTTAAAAGAGAAACAAGCACCTAGTGTGTCTAGTGTAGCGATGAGCTCCGATAGCGATTCCTCTTTCGGGGAAGGTTTTACTACCAATCTAGTAGCTCTGAACTTAGATGGACCAACATTGGTGTTCCCCCAGGTAACCAATAACGTAGATGAATTCTACTCTAGCAGTGACGATAGTGGGGATGAGGACGACAACGATGGGGTAGGTGCCGCACCACGGGGAAACGCTGGCAACGATTCCTCCGAAGACGACGAGTGGGGCACGATACGGGGAGGGAATATTGGGTTTACTTTAGGTTCTTCCTCTAGTAGTGAAACCAAGGGGGACCTCTTTCTCCCTGAACCAATTTTTAGTGTCGAATCACTAAATAGAAAGAAGCCAGAGATGCCGTACCTCTCGAAGGAGGACCTCCCTCCGGGGTCGCAGGTGTGGGTGGTGGATGAAGAGGACGTGCAGGGTCTCCTACGTAGTCATTGGGATCCTTCGTATGATAACGTCTGCAACGGAAAGCGATGTGGTACGGTGGTGCGTCACATTCAAGAGCTAACGTTGGTGAAGTTTGAGAATCCCATTAGTGGTGTCACCTATTGCCTCTCCATTCCTCGAGTGTGTTTATCACTTAGTAAAATCCAACCGTACGACTGCGTCAATCGACTGACTCAGGCCAAATTGGTTAGTTCAACGTTGGCCAAGACGGGAAGTTCTATTGGTAGCGTCTCCCGGATATCCTCCGAGTTATGCTTTCAGTTCTATGAAAGTCTTAGCGCGATGGGTGTTTCTTCAGCCTCCAAATCTTTGCTCGGCCTATCGGATGAAAAGTTCCGTTCTGGTCACTTTTTGGAGGCACTGGAAGCGGTAAACAAGGTAATGGAGTCTGAAGAGATGAATGACAGTGATAGACTAGAGTCGCTTCTCCTCCGATCGCGTATTCTCATTTTTCTCTGTCGTTTTAGTGAAGCCCTCCAGGATGCCATGGAGGCAGTGAGGCTAGAGCCGAAGTGGGTGCGGGGGTACTTAGCCGCCGCACGTGCCTACACCTGTCTAGGTGATTTTTCAGGAGTGAGCGAGAATCTTTGCTTTGCGTCGGCTATTCTGCCTTATAGTGCAGAAGTGGAATCTCTAAAAGAGCTCAATCGATACATGATGAGTATTTACGAAACCGTTGGCCGAGCCCACTCTCTTCTGTTCTACTTGGATTCGAACTACCGGAAACGTTTGCTCGCCTCCCGCGACATTTCACCCGGGGAGACGATCCTTGTCGAAGGGGCACCGATAGTAGCGATACACTCCTCTTCTAGCGAGGCCCCTTTTGGTCGTTGCTGTGTCTGCTACTGCAAGGAGCACACCTTTGGTGGGGAGGACGACTCTCATGGGGATCGAGAATTACTATCGTCTCATAGTTACTGTAGTGAAAAGTGCCAAAAAAGGGCTTCTCTCTTTCTAAACCTGGAGGACAAGCATAAGGACGCTTTGTTAAAGTGTAAAGAAATCCTGGAGGAGAGGGGCTCTCATGTGGAGGGAAAGTATTCCTTAGAAGTGGCTAATCTGACATTGCGGTTGTTTTTCATTGTCATCAGTACCCACAAACGTCTTTCAAAGACCTTAGCGCAGGAAAAACCCGCACGGCTAGAGGACGTGTTGGAACTCTTGGGTGTCTTTCCCCTTGTAACAAGCACTATTTCTTCAGAAACAATCCGTGTATTGGTGGCCGTTCACTCGGCGTTGACTGTATCGTTTAAGGCGGAGGATAAAAAGCGGTATAGTGCGGATCTTTTCTGTTCCATCTTTAATTATATTAATAGTTACTTTTTAAAAGTAGATTTGTCGGCCTACGGGACTCATTACGCCATTTTTATCTTACCACGATTTATTACTTGCCCTTCTGTCTCCATGGATCGGTGTAGAGGAAGGGGATATTTGACTTCGATCGCAAACGGTAAAACCACACCCAACTGTAAAATAAACGTAAACTTCTCTCGAACCCCCACGGAGGCGTTTAATGATTCCGACTACGTAATGTTAGTCTCCACTCAAAATATTGCGGAAAAGGATGAACTACTTACAGAATAACCCTTGTTTTAATAAAACAAACAAACAATCAAACAAAAAAAAAAAAAACTATAACAGTTTCTACAAAATTCAACACGAAAACAGAAAAAGAAACAAAGAGGAAAACAAAGAAACACTACAACAGTACCAACACCAAGTAAAACACCGTCAAAGAACAATAATTATTCTGTTAATTATACCCTTTTAAACGAGCAAATTCAGAAGAAAAACAAAAAATCTTAGAGACTACAGTGTTTTGTGAAAGTAGTTGTTTTCGGCTTCCCATTCCACTTTTTTTTTTCATCATTATTACTATATTTTAACTTCTCTGTATTCATAGTTTAAATTTGCACCCTTTTAAGAGATCCTTTTGCGTTTTCACTTTTTCAAGCAAACAAACAAAAAAAAAAAATAAAAAAATCTGCCCCTTATTGTAATTTTTTTCTCTGTAACACTTTTGCAACCTTATCTTTTCTATTCACAGAGAGTTTACTTTTTCTTCTTCCACCCGTCTTGCTACTTTTGTGTTCCGTTTTCAGTAAAGAGTGGGTACTAGTAAAAAAAAAAAAGTAAAAACAAACAAGCAAAATACAAGTAGAATAAATAGATAGAACCCTATAAATAGTCCATGTTTTCCAAATCCTTGTCCACCGAAGCCTATCTAGAACCGGATTTATTTCCACTCTTAATTGTGCGAAGTTGTATTAGCGAATGCAATGAAAGTAAAAACGGACCTCGTTACTGTGCCCAGGACAAGATGACGGGGTGCGTGTATGAAGTTCGCAGTAGTGTGTTTTCTTTCGATGTCGCGAATGGAACCGCGACGGTGGACGCCCAACAGAAGCGTATCGACGAGTTAGTGAGCGCGTCCTCCAGCGGTAAAACACCCCCCTGCGTCGCCCTACCTATCGATGGGTACCTGCAAGAACACCCCATCTCTGGGGACTACTACGTCGCCTCAGTCGAGCCGTTTGGGGGATTGTCTCTTGGGGACATTATTCGCTCCGGTTGGAACACCATCGAGGAAAGCGTCTTTCATAGTATTCTCAAAACGGTCGAAACCTTTGCCCTCCATTATCACGCTTTGCCTTTTCATGGGAACATTAGCCCCGACATGCTGAAGCAAACTCTCTCTGTGCGAGACGGTATTACAGAGGCGAGTGTGCCGTCCCGATGGGTGGTAGGGGACTGGTTGTTGGCCACCGACTCCACCACACTCCCTTCCTCCGAGGATTCTGATTTTATCAGTGACCTCGAGTGGATGCTGCACTCTTCCTTTGCGCAGCTGAACATTGCGTCGGAGGAAAGCGGTTCGTTTATCCCACTAGAGAAAATAGAAGCCCATATTGATTACCTCATCTCCCGACTTCGCTCCGTGTCGGGAGGGGACCGCGTACCGGGTGAAACTCCATCGTCGAACCCTCTCCACCTCCTGGAGCAGGCGAGACA
The DNA here is from genome assembly GCA_019695575.1 of Angomonas ambiguus. NCBI lineage: Eukaryota > Euglenozoa > Kinetoplastea > Trypanosomatida > Trypanosomatidae > Angomonas > Angomonas ambiguus. Next base: position 261,132 of record JADNSB010000012.1, on the reverse strand, counting down.
GGAGGAGTCGACCCGGTTGGCGGCGATGACATATCAAGAAAAAATAGTGTATCATCAGAATCTTCTGTGGAACGAACAAAACATTGTAAACAAGCACCGTCGCAAAAATGAACCTCTTCCTCCCCGCCCCCTCCCTATGGGTGGTGGGTCGATGCTGGGGAGTCATGTCGGTGGTCCCTCTGGAAACCGAATCGATTACACCGCAGAGAACGACGAATACGAGCTGCAGTACCTCACCTCTCCCGTGAGACCAGCACCAAGTCTGTTTTTTAACCACACCTTCTCAGAGCCCATAAAGGCTCCTTCACCAAGGAAACCGAGTCTTGTTAACCGGGAATCGGAAAGTAGTATTGTGGACGACTTAGTAGACTTGGCCGTTCTACTGAAGGAGAGAAGGGCACACGAGCGCAAAGCCCAACTGGGTGAAATGCGTTCCCACAGGGAGGCACAGAGGGCCTTGCTGGCTCGTAACGCCGCCGCGGACGCCACCGCGAGACGTAAAAGTCAAAAGGAAAGTCGCACGTCTCCCATTAAGGAGGCCACGGTCGAGGAACACGGCGCGGTGTCGATGAGCCGAAGTCCGGACCCTATTCCACCGAGAGGGCATCAAAGGGCACCACCACCTTTGGCGCTCAAGACACCCCACTCCCAACCGGAAGCGAGGAAAGAGACTAAACCCCATGGCGCCCCTCCCTTGAACGAACCACCGCCTCACACCGCTCCCTCCCCGCTGCCACCCCAGACGATGAACCGAGGTGTTAAAACGGTGGTACCGCGAAATGCGGAACCTATCGAACCCGCTTTAGAGGCGAATCCACCTCCCGTGATTAAACCCCTTGCGTTGGACCGAATCGCGCACCTAAACCGACCGCAAAGTCCCCGCAAATACAACAACGATACCAAACGAGGGACGGCTAGAGGTAACGCCGGCACCGGGTCCCCCAGAGGGGGTAACGCGACTCCTAAAAAGCGAACCCTACGAGATACCGGGCCAAGACGGAACGATAGACTGTCCCCCAATACCTCTGTGTACCACAACCTTTCTATACCGGTGTCCGCACGACACTCCCCCAAGGCATCCCCAAGAGTCTATTCAAGGGTGAACTCGGACGCGGCTGGCTCACCACGTGGGCGCAACAACTCCCCACGAGAGAATGACGGGGCGAAACGGGAAAACAACTCTAAACGATTGGGTAACCGAAAGAGGACTCAAGACGATGGAGTGGATGGGGCGGAGGAGAGTGCGATGAATACTCCTCGACAGAGGGTCGTACGGGAGGTGCATCAATCCAGCACCAAACCCGTAGAAAAGGTGGAGGGAGAAAAGCCATCCGATCGCCGGAAAACACGGAAGGCCACCACCCCTTCCCCTTCGTACCCCACCCCAGTGAAAAAGAGAAGCAAGCCGGTTAAAGACATACAGTTGACCCGTACCGAAGAAGAGGACGCCGGTCGACCGAACACCAGGACACCGATAACAGCAACCCCATCCAAAAAAGGGGATCGACGGGGGAAAGTGCCGGAGAATGTCCGCCGCGGCAACATTCATCCCGTACACGAAGCATCCCTTGGAATTGCTACTCGGCTGCACTAACGAATGGGTTACATAAAAATGACCGTTTTTGTGTTATTGTTATTGTTTTTCGACAGTCAAAGAGAGTTTCACAGGTTTTACTGTGGGGTTGAAATCTCTTTGTACATTGTTTTTCTCCCATCTGTTGCTTTTTTATCTTTACCCCACTTTTTTTAGTTGTATGTGTTTGTCTGTGCGTGTGGTAGTCAGTTTAGATTACAACAAAGTAGCGCATCTCTGTATTTCTTTAACCCCCCACCCCCATCCACCCTCTTGGTTTATTTACGCCACACCATTAATTATTTTTTTTCCTAGTCTTAGTATTACGGTAGGTTATGGATGACGCCTCATCATGAATCCCTGTCGGTTGAAAGGTGTACCATTAATGTACAGTTCAAGGAGGGAAATTTAGTGCTTACTGCGGGCTCCGCGTCTATTTTCTACTCGAATGTCACCCGAAACGTGCGATACAGCTTTCAAAACTGCAGTATTCCTCTAGAAGTGCCCACCACCGCTCGTCTGGACTTGGAAGGGGATTTCTCGTACTCTGAAACTCCCATTTCTTCTGACGTTTACACCATACACAACGTACTAGACACTGCCCGTGCCAATGCCGAGGCACGGTATAAGGAACAGTACCCGACCGGTTACGACGGGTCTCGTGCGATGGAGAGAGAAGTCGCCCTCCGTGGCCCTCGTGTGATTGTGGTGGGGGATCAAAACACAGGCAAAAGTAGTCTTTGTCGTTCATTGGTGAACCTGGGTCTTAAATCCTCCGAGGGGACCAAAATAGTGTTTGTCGATGTGGATGTGGGCCAACAAACGATAACCTGCCCCGGTAGCATCAGTGCCACCTTCGTTGAGTCTCCCATCCCCGTTGATGAGGGCTTCAACTCGGTGATGCCTCTGACGTTTTTCGTCGGTGATCACTGTATCTCGCAGAGTACTCGAAAACGCTATCTAGACGCCTGTGCTGTAATGTGTGAAGCGGTGAACTCTCTGCTGGAGAAGGACGCTCACTTTGGAAATGGTGGTTTAGTCATCAATACAATGGGCTGGATCGTTGACCTCGGCAAGGATCTTTTACTCGAATTGTGTTCCATCTTTTCGGTTTCCCACATTATCGTCACTGGGTCTGATTCCGATTTAGAGAGGGCGATGGAATCCGCTACCTCGCTTCAGAATGCGGTTTCCGTCCTCCGCTTCCCTCGCCAAACTTCCATCATGCGTCGTGGAGGGTCTTCTCTCGCCAAGACACGGATTTCTCAATTAGTAGGGTACTTTAGTGGGACCACCCGGACGCCTTTGGTGCCGTCGCGCGGGGTGGCCAAGGTGGAGGAGGTGCACTTCTTCAATGCCCTAACGTTGCAGCCGATGAAGTGGAAGGAAGTGCCAGGGAACAGTTTGGCAGCAGTGGTCTGGGCAGACTTGGAGGACCAAATCGCTGAGGCCAATGTGGCGGGGTTCATTATATTGTTAGAGGTGGGAAAGCAGTTCTTTTCCTTTCTGGCTCCGGCGGCGGGAGAGCTTCCCAGACCTTTTATTTTGGTGTCGCCTACATTAAAGCTACCCTCTTCCAAAGTGCCACCTATTAACTCGCACTGAAAAATGTCCGACTTGTGCATCGGTGTATATATTCTTTTTATATAATTAAATTTATTGACGGTGTGTTTTTGTTCCGGTTAACAGGTACAACCTTTTTTTTGCTTGTTTGTTTCCTTTTCACGCTTCTTTACATTTAGGTCTTGCCATATTTTTCTTTGCTTATTTATTCCTTCTTTTTTTTCTTTTGTTTCGTTATGAAAAAGAGACAATGTTTGCGGAAGGTTTACAAGGGAGCGGTGGCTCCTCTATGGCCAACAACCCACTCTCCATGAAATACGGTTCTGGTGTTGAACTACCGATTAGTCAAGTCCCACTAGACTCCTTACGTTTCGTGTACGGCTCCCTTTTTCGTCTCTGTGTGTCTTCTACGGTCTACTACGGCTCCCGGGCGTTTCTACAGGAGAACATGATGAAACGGGAAGGTAGTTGGGAGCAAAATAAAGCGGAGGCTACTCGCTACGTTAGCTCTATGGCTGCCGAGATTGGAGTCTCCCTTCTTTTTGCCCCGGTGAAGTTTATCGCCGCTTACAACACCCCACGCTTCCTGTTCGACTACTTGTTCAACTTGTGGTCGGATTTTGTTTCCGTGTTCGATGCTTTTAGACCGGGTCTATTTGCCAGCTACGCGATGAATGCATTTGACTCTAACGCGGATGAAGAGTACAATTTTAATTTCTTTACCTACCAAATTCCATCTATCGTGTTGACGATTGTGAAACTCATTCTGCGAAGGAGGGCGGTCGGGGCGGAGAAGTGTAGAACGAAAAGGGTGCTGGGAGTGTTGTTCGGCCGTACGCTGCTGAGAGCCATTATTCCCTCCTACTCTGTCATCATCCCAACTGAAGGAACAGAGTTGCTCTTTTCCTTGTTCATGTTGTTTCTAGAGCAACTTTCCACGTCCTACCTCTTTAGGCATACTTGGCCCTATGAAGAGAAGGGAGAAAAAACGGAAACGATCCCAAAAGAAGAATCGTCGTAGAGGGACTGCACTTATTAGGAAAACGTGGACCAGCCTTGTGAAATACAGAAGCGGCCACATAAAGTGTCTTCCTGTGTTTTTTTTTTAATTTTAATATTTTTTTTTCATTGGATTTACCTTTTAGCTTTGTACCACCTTACACTAAATTGTTTTTTTTTTCTTTATCTCTTTTTTTATTATTATTATTATTTAACTACCATTACGGTTCCCATTTTTCGTTTTTTAATGTACAAAGATGTCCGCCCATCTAGCAAATAATACGTTGGGCAATGAGACCTGTGGTAGTGAATTACTAAGCACCTCTTCGGCCATTTCCTTTTACCTAGAAGAGTGCAAAAAGAGTGGCGCAAACCCCTTGCACACCTTTACCAAACAGCTCTCCGCTGACACCGTCGTGTTTGACTTCTCCAACAACTACCTCGGAGAGGAGGGCATAAAGCCGGTAATAAAGACACTGAGCAGGGTTCCCCTTCAGGTGCTGTGGATCGCCAACTGTGCATTGGACCGCGACAGCGTGGCGGTGCTGTGCGATGGGTTAGCGTTTCATCCTACATTAGAAAAGATAGATCTTCGCGGAAATGCGATTGACGAACTGGGTGGTAGAAAAATACTGAACCTCGTCCGACAGAGTAAAACTTTGTGCGAGGTGCTGCTGGACGCCCATGTTCCAAAGTATAAACCTATTCTTCAGCAGTGTAACAAAAATAAAGGCCTAGATCAATACTTGAGTAGTTGCTTTGTTTGTAAAAAGGTGGTGGAAGTGGTTTCGAGGGGGCCAGGGGATACCCAGTACCAAAACGTGGAGGCGATCCTTCTTCGTATCCTCTTTACCGACTACTGGAGGGTGGCCGATGGGTGTGTGGGGGTGGTGGAGTGTGAAGTCATAATGCGACTGATTTTGTTTAGCTACCACCTTCAGGGAGGGTCTCTCTCTCTTTGTTCTCCTAGCTGTGGGGAAAAGCTAGTGGGAGAGTGGTACCAGTGCTTTAATGCGGTGAGAAAGACGAACTGGTTTGGAATGCAGGAGGGGGTAGCGTTTCCGACGATTTCTTCTCTAAAGCACCAGACGGAATCACTCATTCAAGAGTTTTCAGATCGAACATTGACCGAGGAGGACTACTTTGGCGTCAGAGAATCAGCGGTGTCGGTAACGGTCAAGGGTCGGTGCAGTATTTGTGGTGATATTGGGGTGGTGTTTTCGTACGGCTTTCTCCATCTAGTGGAACAGCTCTATAGCGATGTGATGGAGCAAAAGGTAAGTCTCACGGCTTCTTCGTTAAAACGGGTGGCACAAAGCATCTTGGATCATATCCACTGTACACCGTGTTCGGTAACCTGTGTGAAGCACTTGATTCGGTTTGCATTGTTTCACTACGGTGGCGTCAACACCAGCCCTTCCACGGAGGAACCCCTGCTCTCTACTGTACTGGTTGAACTGAGCGAGTGTCCTTCTATACCGTTTCGTGTTGGCTCGCAAAGGGACCCTAGTCGAAACGATTACATTGACCCCGAACTGTGTTGTGCACAGACGGTGGCGAGGGAAATGGAAAGCATTGAGGGCCTTCCAATCGATCCTTTTATGATCTTCGCGATGGGAAGAAGACTGAATCAACAAGAGTGCCACACGATCGGGATGAAGCTCCATCACGCGTGTCAGGCCGTGCGACTGGTGGGGTGTTTAACGACAGACGAATGGCCCCTTCAGAACCCTGTTAGGTCCCAGTATGCCTCCTGGGAGGGTTGGACCGAAAGCGTCCCGGACACTGAAAAGTGCCTTTATAAGGCGTTTTCTCGGAGGCGGCAGGGTCTTTTTGTGGTGGACGGGTATCAGAAGAATATGTTTGACAACATTAGAACCGCTTTGTGGACGTTTCGCTCCCAAAGGCGTTCCGTCCTGGTGGTAGTAGAGTTTTCCATCTCCTGGCTCTCCCTTCTTCATGGCGTTATACCAGAGGAGCTGCCCCCCACCACTGGCTTCTTCACCTCCGTCAGGGCAACTGGGGTCACCACCATCGAGGAACAATGGTTTCTTATTTTGGAGACTAATTTTGGAAAGGAGGCAGGGAATGGGGGGATTTTTTACATGAATCGGGAAATGTTCAACAAGTGCGCGAGTGGGGTTCCGTACATGTTTCTGGATACCGCTGTCTTTTCCTCCATGTCCTCCCTACAGGCGGAAAAATACTACAAAACCCTGCTAGCCGTTCCGGTCCAGGAGACCTTGCAGTCTGTGTATGTATTAGACCCGCCCACCCTCTGTCGTGTCCTTCGGAGGGTGGGCGTGAAAGAGGATTTGATGAAGGAGTTTCTTTCCTTGGTAAAGAGTCGACAGTTTCCTTCTCAAGTGGCATTTTTCTTAAGTGAGGTGTTCCCCAAAGAGGCCGTCTTGGCCCTCAAAGAGGCCAAGTCCACGGTTCCCTCTGATCGACGAGCAAACGGCCCTATCCCCACCGTTGCGGTGAGTAGCAATGTCCGTTGGATGCAGTTTTCCCCACTTACCGGCAATCCTGTTGATACGACAGACGACGAGGAAAACAAAATTCTGCCTTCTCTTATTCCAGTACTCAGTGGGAATGAGCGGGTCGAGGCACCCGCCTCCAAACACCGTCTCAACGAGTCCGTAGACCGTAGTGGTAATGAGGTACCTTTCCTAAGGCGATGGCATGTGATCCACCATTGTGATGCTCGGCAGAACTTTTTATTAGAGCGAGTATTCTTTTTGGTTGACGATCATGTGTGTGGTTACGACTTTCTTTCGGGTAGGGTAACCGATCCTCTGACCCCACTTTCCGACCACGCTGCCTTTCGTTCCTTTCCCTTTTTGAGTGGAGTGTCGGCTCTGTTTCACCACCCCCTTCGCCACCGAGAGGTCTATCTGTTTTGTGATGGTTTTTGGTGCCTCTGGGACGCCCACCAGCACTGTTTACTTGCTGGGCCCTTCTCCATCGCCCAACACGCCCTGTTTAAAAAATTACCCCCTCCGTTTCGCCAACGCGTCACCGGAGCTATTCCATTACCCGGTACCTCTCGAGTGTTGTTTTACTCCGACGACCGCTGCACGCTGGTGGATGTGGACAAGGGTACCTGCTGCTCCAATGTAGTACCTCATCAGGCGTCTGGGACAGTGGACGGGGTGCCGTCATCGTTGAGTAAAGCGTTTCCAACCCCCCCGCATGCTGTATTGTGGAATACCGAACGCGAGAGCCCGTATTTAGTGGTGTTGGGACGGGAGGGCACCGCCTTGCAGCTAAACTGTAGAGACCTTCACGGAAAGGCCCTGGTGCAAAAAATGACAGAAATTGGATTTTCAGATCTTCCGGCTATTTTTCTTGGTCACTGCGCCAAAACGCTTCCCGAGCTGATTGAGCACTTTGAAACGGTTTTTTTGTCTTCTCGTTTGGATGATTACGAGAGTTTTGACGAAGAAAAATTTCTAGTGAAATACGCATTTAATAATAAGAGTAACAAATTTATTCCCGCTGGCTCGGGTGAAGTGGACCACAAAGCTGTTTTTTCTTCCTCCCACGACTTTACGGAATTGAGGGACATTTCAAAGTTGTTTCGCACAAACGCTTCAGCGGGGATGCAAGATGCTCTGCTGTCAGAGGAAGCAGTCCTCCAGGGAACAGAGGGTGAGGGATCCACTTCCGTGCTGTGGGATTGGGGAAATAATGGGGAGGAGTCATTTGGGGCCCTTCTCGTTTTGATACAAAATAATGGAGTCTCCCCTCTTTGCGTGGATGGAGCGGTGGAAATCAGCTATGATGGGTTGTTTTATGAGGAAAAGACCGTACTGCGCACCGTGGAGGACGATGGTGCCCTCCGTGTGCTGTACGGGGATTGGCCTGCTGGTCCCCCCTCGCGGTACTGGAGGTTATCCTTCCATTCTCCGCTCCCCTCCAGTGCTTCGGTAGTCCGCACTTTATTCTACCGAACTCGTTCCTCCGCCAGTAAGTGGCGGACGTACTCCCCGCTACAACACCACCACCTCCCTTTTCCACTCAGTGGGGTCACCGTTAGGATTCAGGCGCCTCAGACGTGGGGTGTTGCAGAGGCGCTGCTCCGTGAGGACGGATCGCCTGTTTTCGCAACGTCATCCACTCCTTCTCCATTCTTTTTAGGTTCGTTTTATCGTAAAAGAACACACTCCAACGTCTTTCTGTTCCTTGAGAGCTGTGTGGAACAGAAGGAAGGAGAGAGTGGCTTTACATTTGACGAGAATTCTCTCCTTGGTCAAGTGTATAGTAAAGTGCCCTTTTCTTTTAAAAAGGATATGAAAAGTGTATTTGTGTGTCAGGGGGGAGACATTTGGGTGTTTTTCAACGGTAATACGCTCTCTTGCTGGGATACAGTGCAGAGCAGAGAAGTCACCATAGATTCTATTGACCAACTACGGGAAATTCTAGAGGTTGAGCTTGGTAACGTGAGTTGTATATTTAACAAGACGGGTAGCACGGACGTAGTGGTCATTCTTTATCGGCAAACTGGCTCCCCTCGTCTAATAGCGGTGGAGTACGACATTCCCTCGATGCAGATGGTAGACAAAAAACCATTTTCACAATTTCTATCCATTCCCGAGGAGCTACTGCCAAAAGAAATTAGCTCCGTGGAGGTGTGGTCTGGTGGTGAGGGTGGAAATTCCTTCATCTTGAACCGCACGACGCTTCTTTCGTTTGGGTCACCCCCCAAAGTGTTGGCGAGTCAATCCGATTTCCTTCCTATTCTTTACGCGTTGAATTATTTTACAGAAGTGGATCAGGGTACCACAGTGACGGTCGATCTTGGTCCTACTTGTGCTGGGGTGTTGATCAGCGGCATCTCCCTTTCCTGCTTACACCCGGTAAGGGTCGCCCAGAGGTGGGCCATTTCGTACAGCGAGAACGGAGTAAACTGGCACCGCATCGGGGAACACCACCAAGACGGTATCACCTGTCACACTTCCTGGGACCCCACCTACCCCTCTCACCGTACCCCACAGTACTTCCAGCTCACCCTTCTTGACCCTCTTACTGACAGCGTTGTGGTTTACACGAGACTTGCCTTTTCATCACTACCGTTTCGAGAACTACCAGTCCGCCAATCGCCTCGTCGTCTGGGCCTCACGCCAGGGTTAGCTCTTGTAAAGACTGCGGATACCTTTAAATTTCAAATGACCGGTGAAGAGAAGGCGCCCAAAATTCTGTTCGATTTTGACAAGGTTACACCGATTCTGGGAATCTCTTTAACCGCTATCACTACCACCCCCTCTCTGATGGGGAGTCCGATTCGCTTTTCTGTTGTTGGTAGTCGAGATAATAAGCAGTGCGACACTGTCGTCGAATTTTCTTCTCGTCTCACCTCACATGAACTGGTATTCAAATGGTATCCCGTACACCACTATAAATCCTGGGCACTCGTCATGCATTTGGACCCGAACAGCGACCCTGAAAGGGTTTCCTTTTCGATGCCAAAGTTTTACGTGTCGGATTGTCCGTTGATGGAGTTGGGAGGACTCCCCGTACCAACACACTTGCTGTACCTCAACGACCCCGACCCTACCTTGCTCTTTGACCCACAGAACCCACTTGTCCTCGACGTCACTGACTCCTTTGGGGACGACGGTACTCTGGTGGCCGGTTTTGAACTCTTCGTCAAAGCGAGTGGCCAAGGGGCGAAAGTGGTACTGGAATGTCGAATGGAGAATGACCCGTGGCAGTGCACGGGTGTGTATGGCTTTCTTTCCAGCTCTTGCGACTCCGTCAGGCTAGAGCTAGGCGACCACCCAGCGGACTATCCCCATTGGAGGATCCGCGTAATGGCTGAAGCGCCAGTCTCTTGTCTCTTGAGAGGGGTTCGGCTGTTAACCACAAGAGTGAGTTTCTACCAACGTCTTTGTGCCACCTCTGCCTCTCAGAGTGAGGCGGAGAAGGGGGAGGTGGTTCTCTCTCTAGACCGTCCTTCTCGGGTGACCATGCTCACCGCGGTGCTCCCACCAGACTCTATCTTTGTGGTGGAGTCCTTAAGTGTGGACGAAGAAATGTGGTACCCTCATGGGACTCTGGTGAATCCGAATCTGGAGGAGACTTCGTTTATTAGGCAGTGCTTTCCGCCCCTTTCGGTGCTACCCAGCACTCATTGGATGCTTCGGTTTATGGGTAACTACTCCCAAAAATCGGCGGAGAACTTAATCTCGCTCAAGGACATTGACAGCACGTTGGATTTGGGAGAGGTGGGAAAGAAAAAAACCGCCACCAGTGTCTGTTGGTACGGCTTAAACGCCATGAAATTATCCAATCCAATGGATTACAGTGTACGCTCTCAAATACAGTGTGTTGGATTTCAATTGGCTAGTCAGACGACCTCTTCTACAGCCCCCGACACTTTCGCTAGTCTTGGAAGTGACGCCGTTCGGTCAATTCAGTGGACGTTTACCCGTCCCTGTAGATTGCATGCGTTGACATTTGTTTTTCGTCTGTTGGGGCCTTCTTCTTCGAAAGACGTTTCGTTTTCTTGTTGGGTAGAAAATAGTGAAAATGGTATCGACTTTATCGCCCTGACACCTCCGCAAAAGAAGGACTGTTCGTCCGAGAGTTCAGTTTTTCTCTCCTGGGAGGAAAACGCCATCGCGGCGGTGTGGCGTCTCACGGTCCTTTGTAGCTCTCCGGTCTCCTTCTGCGTTACCGACGCTGGGTTTCGTACGGTGGTACCGACGATGCAAAGCGAATGGCTGCCCCGACCCAGCCTGCGCAACACCACCTTGGAAAGTTATCTTAACACTATCTTTAACACGGATGATGCATTTCGGGCGGCGTGCGAGAAAAGTTTCGAAACGGTGAACGTCAAGACTACGTCGCCTCTACCAAGTGCGCTATCACGGGAAGAACTGGTGGCGAACCAAATTCTAAAACGGAAACGCATCTACCAAAAATACATTGCCTCCTGTATAAAGGAGGTACCCGCTCGCTCTGAACTTGGTGCGGGAAATATCAACGCCCTCGAGCTGATCGAGGTGCTAAAAGTGACGGCGGTTCGGTTCAAAAATGACTCGTTTGCAGACCTTGCGACACTCTTGAAGGGAGGTCCCAGTATAATGGAAGCACCAAAATTTCAAAATAAGAGCAAGTGGTTTTTCCCCTCGATGGAAGTATTCGGCACTTTTCAAACCCCCCTCTGTAGTATTCCAGTGACCTTTGCCGTGTACTGGAGCATGTCGTTCGAGGTGCAAAGGAACCACTCTCTTGTGTCGGAGGAAACCGTCTCTGACGCGGTGAACCCACACATCGCCTCCCCATTTGTAGGCATGTGTCTTAGCGCAGACTATTGTAGAGAAAGATATCCAGCCATCACCTCTGTGTTGGAGGAGTTTGGACTTCAGAACAAAAAAGTCACACTAGTGGTGGCGTCCAATGAGTTAACCTTCACCAAAGACTACCCGTTACCGTCCCACATTGGCAACGCGCCCCATACCGAACTGAAGGTGTTCAGAGGGCTAAATTTTGTGTTGAGCGCCTCCCCGGAAGAGTGTACCGCTGTGGTGATGCGTTCCGTCGAAAAGCTGTCCGGTGGGAAGGTGCCCGATAAACCGATTCCATTGGTGTTTCACCTTCCTTCGGAATCGAGCCCATTGGCCGTCTTACGTTTCACTATTTCCAGCTTCCACACCAACTTTAATGTGGCTTTTTTAAATGTAGACCGCTTAGAATTTGAAATCAGCATTCGTATTATCTCAGAGGATGCACTACTGGTGGATGCCCCCATGATGCGATCCGCCGTTTCTCTGGGGTCGTTGTCGTCCGCCTCCCGATCCATCAAAACGTCCCCGAAAGGTACGCGACGAAAACGTAAGTCAACCTACGCGTCTTCGTCTCCCATCGCCTCTATTCTGAAGGACATTCGGTACCGGCAGGAGTACACGATCCGCTTCATTGGCAGGGGCGGCTTTAATCCTTCACCGTCAGAGAGCACTCCTGTGACGTTTGTGGGGGATTGGAAGAAGGGAGTCGTCTCCGTCACTGGTTGCCTCCATCAAGACAATATTTTTTTTCCCTCGTTTGGTAAACGATCCCAAACCGAATTTAGCTTTTCTGTCGCATTGCCAGTGAGTGTCCCGACCGACCTTCTCTTTTGGACTAGTGTTAGTCTTTCACCTTTGGAGCACCGTAGTGAACTCTTCTTTGCCGTCAATGGAACCCATCGCTATCTACAACAGAATCACATCCTACTACGACGGATTCACTTCCCTAAATCTCCGGTTTCCCTTTTTCTCTCCGCCTTGGGTTCTGTGGTTCCGTTCTGGGACATCCAAGTACCGTTGCTTAAAGGGTTTCCAGTCGCCATTACCGGTACGATACAGCTGCAGAATGGTGGAAAATCGTTTCACGGCAATGGGTTCTGCTCCTTTTTTCAAGAACCCCTTACACAAGCCACAGTGACGGGCAATATCCACTGTGTAGAAGTGCAGACCTGTCTGGAGCGTCTTTCGTTGGGGGATTTACACCTGGAAAGTAGTGACGGTAAAGGGGTTCACGTTTCACTCCGAGTAGACCGCGACACTTTACGTCCTACCTTCACTGCGGCTGGGGTGGTACAACAGTGCTGTGGCATTGATCAAGTCCCCTTCTCGGTGCGCTGGTCCGGCGATGGCGTCTCTGCTTACGGGGATCTCACTCCTCTTGGGACGGTAACCTTTAAAGCGGATTCGCTCCCGCTACTCCTCCCCTCCGAGGCCGCCGTTACGCTCCGCCCCTCTGTGGTGGAAGACAGCCTACTCCAACACCTTTTGCAAACCCCCATAGTGGCGCGACTCTCTAGCGGTGGAATTCCTCCGCGTCTCTGTCTTTACACCCTCGAAATTCCACAGTGTCTGAGGAGTGCTTTACCGGTGTACCTCAAAGGAGTGTTTTTTGGTGTCTTTTTTGAGAGTTGCGTATTATTTTTCCCTCCTGCGGTGGATGTTACTGCCGCGCTGGGAAAGCGTTTGGCGGAGGAGATTGTGGAAAAATGCGAGGAGGCCTTATACGCCGCCTATGGGAATGTGATTGGATTCCGTAGTATAGAGTAAGCGGACTCTTGAGCTGCACCTCATCGTCAGCGATGTAAATAAACTGCCAGGTTTCGGTGAAATTTGAAGGAAAGCTTTAAGTACGGCGGGACTAGCAGGTCGTTAAGTGCTAGTGATGAAATAAGATGTATGAAACCGCTTGCACTGGTGGATATACCTTGCTAAGCAAGGACCATGTGTAGCAGTCCATTCCCTTTTCTTGCATAGGTAAGAATGGGGACCAGGAAGATATTCCTATATTATATAAACCGAGAAAGTGAGAGAGACGACGGGTTTGATTGCGAGTGTGAGCCTTCACCGATTATGAATGAATACTTTTCCTTTTGTACCTTTTATTTTATTCTCCACCACTTTGGTAGACTAGATTTTGGATTCACTTCACAAGGGCCTTTACAAAAAAAAAAAAAATCTGTAAATACAGTATACAGAACACATGGCGGATTACTCCTCTAATGTACTGATTGATCACGTTAACGACATCGAAAAAAGAAGGCGTGTGGTGGTGTTGAAGCAAAAAGAATTGGAAGCTAAAATTGCCTTTGAAAATAATGAGCAAATGAAGCTAAAAGAAAAGATAAAGGCAATGGAAGAGGAAGAAGTGCAACTAAAACTCTCTTTGAATACACTTACCGAGGAACACAGCCAACTGCAACTACAGTTAATGAGTGCCACAGACCTTCAACGGCGGTGTGAGGTGGAGGAACCTTTACTGATGCAGCACTCGTTGGAAAAACTGGAATCGATGCAACAAGAAATCGAATTATGGAAGAAAAGGATGGAAGAATTACGAACACTCGAGCAAATGTGGTCGGGTGACTCCGCACTACAAACGGTCCGCCGAAACGTGGAAACTCTCACACAGGAATTACTTTCTCTACAACAGGAGCGAAAGGAACTGGTGCGCCAATGCGGGGAGGAACAGGAAAGGAGAAATCGCTTGGCGCAATGTCACCTGTCGGGGATCGCTCCCACCACAGTACCGTCCGACCAGCACAGTCCAACCACCCGGATTCTAGAAATCGCCGACGCGATACAGAAATTGGAGTTTGAGTTCACCCAAGAAAAGCAGCAAGGAGCGCGTCAAATCGCCAAGCTGACCCGGGAGTTAGAGGACCTCAAATCCCGCGAGGAGGAGCTGGATCACTGGAGGAGAGAGGTGAAAAAAGAGACGGAGTTGTACTGCAGTGCGGTGGAAAATATTGACAAGTGTGCGGCCCTTCAAGTATGTCTTCAATGCCTCTCGTTGGAATCCTAACCGTGTCCTTCTCTTGACTTTACATCTATTCAACACAGACCATTTATCACTTTCTAAATTTGTTTATTTCTTTTATTTTCTGCTTTACTGCTAAAAAAAAAAAAGGTGCTGAGGGAATTTAATCTACTACAAGTGTAAGACGGATCATTAGAGGAGATGGTGTTCCAACCGTTCTGGTTGTTATTCTTATCTTTTTTTTTTTTTTTACTTCCCTTTTTTTTAATTATTACTATTATTATTATTCTAGTAAAAAAGGAAATATTAAGCTTCATTACTCATTATAAAGAATGTTAAAGGGACTCCGTAACCGTATGAAACGAGAAAATGAACCTCGTGTTCTCATTCTCGGCTTGGACAATGCTGGTAAAACCACCATTCTCAACACGTTAGGAGAGAAGGAGGAGCACCCCACCGCCGCCCCAGAGGGTCCCACCCAAGGCTTTAACGTGATGGATCTCAACCGGGATAACAAACGGGCGAAACTTTGCGACCTCGGGGGTCAACGGGCCCTACGAGAGTACTGGCAAGACTACTTTAACAACACGGACTGCATCATGTACGTGGTGGACGCCTCCGATCAGCGCCGCCTACAGGAGGCCCAGGAGGCCTTCTTAGAAGTAATCAAAGGCGTCCCCAACGCTCCTATTCTCGTGTTTGCCAACAAACAGGACTTAGCGACGGCTAAGGACCCTCAGACGGTGGCGGAAGTATTGCAATTGAGTGAATTCCGTGACCGTAAGTGGCATATTCAGGGCTGCAGTGCCAAGACGGGTGCTGGACTCGAGGAGGGGGTCACGTGGATCTTCAGTGCGTGTAACGTTGTATAAAGTAATTGGTAATCTGAAAAAATATCCTACTTAACTTCTGTCGCTAAACTGATTACTACTATTATTATTACTATTTTATATATATTAAAAAAAAAAAAAACAGAAACAAATGTAAAAAGGTAGAAGAGAAAGAAAAAAAGGTGAAATAAAATGTGTCTTTTTACGCATGACTCATGTAACTACACCTTTTATTTTTTTCGAAAGTGTCATTACTTCAACACAGTAACACGATGTTTTCTGTTTGTTTTATTTTTAAACAAGGTAATAAAAATATTAATAATTATAACAACCGTACAATGAAGCGTTTTCCTGATCGTTTTTTTTTTTTTTCTTCCTCCAAATTTTTTTTAGTGACGAGTTGAATTAGTTCCCATACATAAAAGATATACACACACACAACAAAAAAAAAAAAAACGTCTAAACGAAAATGGATTCTGAAGAGGTCAACATTGAGGTGTTGGACACTCGTGCCCAAAAGCCCATTAATGAGATGAAGCGCTTCGCAATTTTCACGCTTGCCTGTTTCGGAGTTTGCTGTGCCGCTTTCGGTTATGCATTCAACCTCATTTCCGGGCCGTTACAAAAACGGTACCACTTTACTCAGCGGGATATGACCACCATCACCACGGTTGGTCTCGTCTTCAAATACTTTTTGGTGCCTTATGGCATCGGATACGACTTTTTCGGTCCGATATTCACCGCTGTTCTCTGTACCATTCTACTCCCTCTCGGTAGTGTGCTACTGAGTCTGAGCTTCAGCGACCACATCAAGGGCTCCGTCATTCGTTTGTCCGTGTTCCAGGCCATCTACAGTGTGGGTTGCATTCTCTTCGACACCACCTGCATCGTCACCACACTGAACCACTTTCCCGCTCAACGTGGCATTCTCGTTGCCTTTCTCAAGACCTACGCTACCCTAGGCTCCTCTCTGGTCGCCTGCTTGTACAGTGCCTTTTTCCTCTCCAGTACCTCCAACTACTTTTTTTTCCTGATGGCGTACGGGCTGGTGATGGGACTCTTGTGCTGTTTCTTTATGACGCAGCCGGATTACTACATCACCGGCCTACAGCGAAAGCGGTTGGGCCCCGAGGAAGTTCAGAGGCGAAATCTACGAAAAGGTCAGTACCTGCGCCAGAAGCCCACCATGATCCGATTCATCTATGCGTTTGTGTTTATGATTTTTCTCGTCATTTTCCTTCCCGTACAAAGTGTCTGCGTGGCCTTTCTTAAATTGGGTGACACCGAAAAGACGGCTTTTGCGGCAGTGGTGATTGTTTGTATGGGACTATTTGCCTTCACTCCCCTCCCAATAGATCGTCTGTGGTACTGCCTCCGACGAAAGGGAGCCCAGGGAGCTCGGAGCTCCGAAAATGACTTTGAGGAACACGAACTCGATATGGATGACCAAGTACTTGAAATTGAGGGCAACCTCACTGCCAAAAACGATGTCGATATGGACCTTCCTAATGACACTGATAATGAACCCCACTGCGAGGAAAAGAAGTGTGTGGTGACGGAACTGGACTACATTGCCCCGCAGTACCAGACCAGTTTCTGGCGCAACCTTCTGACCCTGGAGCTGTGGGCCCTTCTCTTCACGTTGTTTGCCATCGTCGGGACAGAGGCGGTGATTATTAACAACGCCAACTTTATCTATGCCGCTTTTCACGAAAAGAACCCTACCGGAGAGGAACGCTCCATGCTTACGGCCCTTCAGGGTGCCGGCAGCTCCATTGGTCGTCTTCTCATGTCTGCTTTTGAGATTTGGTCTCAGAAAAAAGCCCCCGAAAAGCGCATCCCCATCACTGTGGCCCCTTTTATAGCCGCCGCCTTTGTCGTCATTGCGTGTGTGTTCTTTGTGGCCCTCCCCGGTGCCGCTCTTCCCCTGCCATTTCTTCTCGCAGGAATCGGCAATGGCTTTCAGTCGGCTGGCACCATCCTCGTCGCCCGCACCCTCTTTGCCAAGGACCCCGCCAAGCACTATAACTTTTGCAACTTGTCCGTCTCCATTTCTTCCATTCTGCTGAATCGGTTTTTATGGGGAGAGTGGAATACCGTGCAGGCAGAGAAGTTGGGAGACCCTACTCAGTGTTTGAAGCGCAAGTGTGCCATGATGCCCTTCTTGGTGATGGGTGGACTAGGACTGTTGGCCTTTTTTTCGAGCTCCTTTGTACACTTCCGTTATCGCCGATTTTGCAAAAAGGTGCTCAAAGAAAGGGCACGTCTTTGTGGTGACCTTCACGACGAGACCGTGGTATCCAGTAATTCCAATAAAGCACCCACGGAGAACATGGAACCCAACATTGACGAAGTTGCCGCCAAGAAGTAAAACTGAGATAGTTTTGTGTGTGTGTATGTATGTGATGGATACATTCTATTATAGTTCAAAGATAGTCCGAAACTGCTTTTTTTTTTTTATTTCACGTTATTCTTCTTACCTCTTTCCCCCTTACTTTGTATTGTTTTGTATTTTTTTTTTTCTAATTCCCTTACATAGTAAGAATTAGTACAACACAAAACCCTAAAACGTTACTTTTTTTTCTCTTTTTTTCCTTTTCAAACTACTCCCTACCATTGATCGTCTACCCCTCCCTTGATTTTATTTATTTAGCGTATTTTTGTCTTTCCTGATATTTTAACAGAGTTTAACATATCATTTTTTTGTTTTAAAAATATCCCTTTTTTTATTTATATATTTACAACACAACTTTGCGATATTTGTAAATGTATTTTACTATAAGTGCTAAGGTGAGTGTTAATCGAATTTTTTTATTGTATTTATTTACTTTCTGTAGTAACGTAGAATGACGATACTGTATCTTTTCTGTTTGCAATATTTTTACACTAGTTTCACTCTTTCTCCTTTCTTTTTCATTTTTTATTTTACTACTATTAGAAAAGGAAACTTTACTCACGTCCACACATACACACATATACATACACATATAGGTTTTACATAGTGGTCAATGAACCGGGATAACATCACCTGTGGGCTATGCTTTAAACTATTGTCTCGTCCGGTGACTTTCTCATGCCGGCACGACTTTTGTGAAGAGTGTGTGAAGTTGAGACTAACAAAAAATAACGATAATGGGTTTCTGTGCCCCCTCTGTGCCACCCCACACGTTAATGTCCGACTCTCCAACCTTCCCGAGTACGTGAATAGTGAGTTGGAGGCGTATATCCAAACGCTTGCCGGGGGTCACTACGGCGGCCCGACGTGTCAGTGGTGTGAGGAGAATACGGCGGTAACACAGTGTATTCAATGTATGTCCGTCTTCTGTACCGTCTGCAATGAAGCGGTACACAAAAACAAAGCCAAGCGGAATCATGTTACTGGTCCCTTGACGGAGGCCTACAAGACGTTTCAGCGTCGGTGCACAAGGCCCTCCCACGAAGCTTATAAGGCAGAGTTTTACTGTACCGACTGCGAGGAACTGTGTTGTGCGTACTGTCTGCAAGTGGGTCCCCACAAACTTCATAGAAATACCTCCGTCTACAACGCAGCGGAAGAAATACGACAGCAAATGCCACGAGATATTGAATCCCTCACTCAAAGCCGTCAACGATTAGAAAACCAAGCGAATGAGCTGCATCGTGTAACGACTCAGTACAATGACACGTACGACTCTGTAGAAAACATTATTTCCGAACGGTTTGGAGCCTTCCGTCAGCAATTGGTGCAGCGAGAGTTGGAGGTTCGTAACGCGCTTTCCGCGTTAAGGGATTCAGGGGACGCTTCCCTCACTACAACCCGTAAAGCGTTTTTATCGAAACTCAACGACGTCAATACAGGACTCCTCAAATTTCGCACGTTGGAGAATAACGGCGCGGACTATGAAATTCTGGAAAACCGCTCGAAGCTAAACGCCTGCCTCCACTCGGAACCCCCTGCGGTGTCCGGCAGAGGGTTCCAGCTGGTGAACATTGGCGACCTTTTGTTGACGGGTTTAGAGGTGAGCTTAGATCTTTCCTGCTCGATAGACGGGTCCCCTCGAGTGCCCAACGCTTCGTCTTCTCCTTCCAAACTACAAGTCGCCCTACGAAAAGATGCGATTCCCGCGGTCCCACTACGACTGACCTTCCCTGTCGATGACACCGTCCAGGCCAGCGTGGGAGACGATGGGGTGTTCCTCCGCTGTGTGGCCAAACACCAGAGTGGAGTTCAGATAGGCGTCCGAAGTAGGGAGACTTTCTCCTCCGTCCTCCAACGGTATCCTAGGGATAATGGGATGGTTTCGTGGCAGGTGCGTCTGGAGAACGTCAAGGACACCTTTCTGGGTGTAGTGGAAAAGACGCGCAATAATGTCAGCCTTCCCGAGGGCTTTTACTGGAAACCAGCGAGTCATGGGGTGATTGACGGTAGTATTGGCCGCATAGGCCCTCTCGCTAACCGTCTCCCACAGTGTAGTTCAGGGGATCTTATCCGTTTTGTGTATAATGACGTAGCACAATCGCTTCAGATTTGGGTGAATAACAACAATTGCGGGGAGGTGGTGAACTCACTCCATGGGAATGTGATGGCGTGCTTTATCTTTTTCCCCGGAGAATCGCTAACCCTTTTGTTTTAGAGCTGTACATGTACTTCTTCCGTTTGTACCGTAGTCGTTACCAACTTTACACTGGTAAATTTTTTTTATTACTGTTTTTTTTTTTTCGTTTTTTTTTTTTGTTTTCGTAACGTTTTTCAAAAACCTTTCTCCCTTCTTCTTGTTGCTTTTCCATTCCCTTTCTTTGTGTAATTCCTCGTGATTAGTAGTAATATATATTATTATTATTTTATTTTATTTTATTTCGAATACGTTTCTATTATTTTAATTAAATTGTCCCACTAACGATTCCCTGATGACAACGATTTTCGAACTTGCCAATCAGAAACTCTCTGATCGTACCCCTTCTCAGATTATTGCAATCACGTTGGGTGCCGTTGTAGCCGTCAAGGTCGCCTCTGATGCGTTAGCGGATGGACGCCTTCCTCAACGCACCTACAATGGTGTTTGGAAAATTTTGAGGAAACTTGCTGCTCCCATCATTAAAAAAGAAATCAAAAAAATAGCGGCGGTTCTAAAAATGCCTGAAGCTGAAAATGAATTCAAGTGCTTGGAGCTACCAGAGAAAGGGTATTCCCCAGAGGAAGTGCTGGCCATGGTCAAGGTTACCCATAAAGAGTTAGATAAGGATTACGCAGACGGCGGTTTCAGCGGAGCCGTGTACCACGGTGGGGAAGAACACACCAAGTTCATGAATGAAGTCATGTCCCTCTTTCAGTGGAGTAATCCACTACATAGTGATATCTTTGGCGCTACCAGAAAGATGGAGGCGGAAATTGTGTCCATGGTGATTCACATGTACAACGGTCATCTGCTCCCGGATGCGTGTGGGGTGGTGACGTCTGGTGGTACGGAGAGTATTCTGATGGCGATGAAGACCTATCGCGACTGGGCACGAGAGACCAAAGGGATTACCAACCCCTCCGTTATTGCCCCCATCACCGCCCACACCGCCTTTGACAAGGCCGCAGAGTATTTTGGAATTGAGTTGATTAAAATTCCCGTCCGTACCGACACCTACCGTGTGGATCCCGCGGAAATGGAGCGCTACATTCGGTACAACACTATCGCCATTGTCGGCTCCGGTCCCAACTTCCCTCACGGTGTGGTGGACCCCATCGAGGAACTCGCCGAGATTGCCTACCGACACAACATTGGCATGCACGTGGACTGCTGTCTCGGTGGGTTTATTATGCCCTTTCTGGAAAAGACTGGTCGTAAGGTGCCCATTGTGGACTTCAGAAATCGTGGCGTCACCTCCATCTCCTGCGACACCCACAAATACGGCTACGCCCCAAAGGGGTCCTCCACAGTTCTCTTTCGTAGCAAAGAGCTCCGCTCCTACCAGTTCGTGTGTGTGGCGGAGTGGCCCGGTGGGTTGTACTGCTCCCCCGCCGTTAGTGGTTCCAAGCCGGGTAACGTCATTGCGGCCACCTGGGCGTCCATGGTGCACTTTGGACTCGACGGCTATGTCAAGAACTGCGACCTCATCGTGAGCACCCGCGAGAAACTGACCGATGCCATCTCAAAGATTCCCTACCTCCACGTCATCGGAGACCCCACGGCCAGCGTGTTTGCGTTCGGCTCCAACCAGATTGACATTTTCGAGTTGGGAGATCAACTCACCAAGAAGAAGGGCTGGCACCTCAACCGACTTCAGTTCCCCTCCGGTCTTCAGTTTAGTGTCACGATGCTCCAGACCCCTCCCGAGGTCTCTGACCGTTTCTTGAAGGATGTGACGGAGATTGGTTCCGTGCTGATTGACGAACAAATCCGCCTGCGCTCCGAGGGGAAAAAGATTAAGGTCAATGAACAGAGTGGCACCATGTACGGTACCTCCCAACGTGTCCCAGATCGCACCATCATCAAGGAAGTCTTGAAGGAGTTCATGAATGCCTACTATACTACGATACAAAACGCTCCTGCGTAGTAAAAAAAAAAAGGGGGAAAGAGTGCGGCGGAAGGTAGCGTAGGACGACTAAAACAAAAAAAAAAGGTTGAACAGACAATTCGGTACACAGCGTTGAAGCTAAAACTGCACTTTGATCGATCCAAGAAGAATAAATATTTTTTAAAAAGAAAAGTAAACTTTTTATTTTTGCGTAACAATAATTATAATAACGTTTCATTATTTAACACTATTACGACTACTAAGACTACGGTGGAATGCAACACCATTTGCGAGGTAAAATCTTACACTGTATTGTTTTTTTTTTGGGTTTTCGGTTGTTGTTCACCTTTTATTTTTATTTTTTCCTCTTTTTTTTTTTTCTGTTGAACCAATGTGGAATACAATAGACAAGGTCAAACTGCGTAGAATCATCGTTTTACTTCTCAGCGAGATTTTTGAAAGTGAGTATCTAAGGGCTTTTTCTATATTGTTTTTTTTTTTCTTATCTAGTCTAATACAGTGTTCTCATAGATGACGTTTCACTTTGAGCTGCTCGATCCCCCTTGTGATGTAGCATTCTTCTCCATCATTGACGGGGAGACACTCTATAACAGCAACGAAAAACTCAGCAACGACGTGAAAAATGCCACTATTCGGCAGATTGGGTGGCATAAAATAAACCTTTTCCCGGACTGGTTTACCTCTGACAAAGCCCTTCGAACTATACACCGCGTAATGCAAACCATGCAGTGTACCATACAATATCTCCAGTATTTGCTGTATTACAAAGACAAGGAAGTCACCACATTAAAACGCAAGAACAAGGAGCTCCAGCGTGAAGTCAACGCCTCCTATGAAGAAGTGGTGGAATTGCGAGAAATCGTCACATTGTATAAGCTAAAATCGACTCGCGTAACGCAGCAGAGTAAACGTGCGGCAAAGGCTGCCAAAGAAGGCAATTTAGCCTGTACCCTTTGTGGGAATTATTACCCGACTAAGGGCGCTTTAGAATCTCACTATAGAAAGCGCCATAAGCGCTCAGAGACGTACTCTGCTATCGCCGCGGCGCACTCCTCCGTGAACCGAAACGTAGAAGAAGCAAAAGAAATTCCTCCTCATGAGACCCAAGACTTTCGGTTCTCGCCACCCCAATCCTCTCCCCCAGTGGAAGAAAGTAGAAACTTGCTAGCCCTCCGGGAGGAGCTGTCGGAATTGCGGCTTGCGGTGGCACGATTGGTGGAGGCGAATCACCTACAAGTTCAGTCCTTCTCCCCGTCTCACACGGTAGGATATCCCGCGCCCAACGATCTTCCTGGTGTAGCGCTCAGTAAAACGAGTCATGAAAGTAACTCCATCTTGCAGGAGATACTGTCCATGAAGGAGCTGATTAATACTACTTCAAAGGAATTGGCTGACATGAAGAAAATCGTTCACACCTCTGCCATTAACAAGCCGCCCCTTCGCAGTGCACCACCCCCCTTACAGTTCCTCAACGACAACGATGAACCACTGCGGGAAAGGTCGGTCGGCTCGTGGGATTATAATATTTCCCCCATGACCCAACGCTCTCCCTCCGCGGTACAGCGAAAGTACAGTGACAGTAGTATGAAAATAGGACCCCCCGGCGGTGGTCTCTCTGCCCTCACCTCCACACAAACCGCTGACGCTGACATCGAAGACGGGTTTTCTTCTCCCCGTGAAAGAATACGAATGAACGACTCGGATCGAGTCAACGATTTGAGGTTTTCCATCCCTTTACCCCCCACACGAGAGGAGGGCGACTTTCGGTACAACGAGGTCTCTGTGCTAGACAGCAAAAGGGAGTCTCCGAGGGTGATCAGTGGACCTCGACACGACTCTATCGACCGATCCACGACGGAGACCTCTGACCACCACGGAATGCCGGAACGGTCCATCTCTCCCCCGATGACCCACCGGAATACATCCACGGAGAAAAGGGAGAGTGAAACCTATTTTCCAAAATCAGCCTACGAAATGGCTACGTCCCCGTCCCCTCAGAGACAAGAGGACTCGGGGCCGTCGGACACCAACTACTCCGACTACGCGGCCTATGAGCAGTATGAGGACAATGTACGTCCCCTCACGGTCCCCCGAACCGTCGACAGCAGCAGTAGTGCAGACAGCAGTGATGACCCCCCACCGGTCTACGACGTAGACAGCAACCACTCCTCCGACTCTGTCACCGGAGGCCACACCCTGCATCGAACCAAGGCGGTGCTAGGGCGTACTGGTGACTTCCCCCCGCCCCAACTCCCCGAGGAAACCGCTTCCTCCGAGTACAGCTACTACACCTACACCGGAGAAGAGAGTGCGGAGGAGTCTAACCCGTACACCAACCAGGAAGAGAGAGTGCAGGAAGTAGAAAGCAATGAGGAAGAAGAAGGGGAAGAAGAAGAGGAAGAGGCAGAGATGGAAGGAGAGGAGGAGGAAGAGGAGGGACACTCCACTGCTGAGGCGATTAGTGAGCACGAAGTGCCCATTCGACGACGAAGTCGGAAACACACTCCACCACCCGAAACCGATGATAGGGAACCCCACAAAAAAGAAAAGAGTAAGGCGGGCGCTCTCTTCGGGAAAATGAAACTCTTTGGTAAAAAGAAAAAATAGAATCACGAGATGGACCTCTGGTCTCTGCATAGAACGAATCAGTTTTTTTTTTTTAAAATATTCTTTTTTTTTTTTTTCTTATTCTTTTTTTTTTTTGTTCAACGGGTAAGCGCTACTTTCGATATTGTAAAAGGCTGACATTACCTCTCTTCTTCCTTTTTTTTTTTTGCACTCTTCACCCTAATAGTTCTTCTCATATAAATATTATTTACTTTTATAGGTAATTATTATTATTATTATTAATATCCCATTTTATTTTACCACTATAACCATGACCACCCCTTACCTCTTTGGTGCCGAGGACTGCAAAGTCGACAGCTTAATGCTCTCCGCCCTCAGTCTGATGTGCAGCCCCGATAAGGCTGTGGCTCTCACCTCCCTCTTTGGGGATTTCGCCTTCTCGGAAATCTGTGTCTCGGATGAGATGGTCCCAGAGCTTAAAAAGGGCCTGGAGGCGATCCGCGCCGACATTCAAAAAGACTTTGTCAACCGTCTTGTCGACGAATTCCGCGCGAAAGGCGACAGCAGCCCTCTCTTCAACAAGCTGGCCGATGCCGTGGAGACCGAGTACCAACGCTTACTCAAGGTCTTCTTCCTCCGCGTCCGCTCCTTCATTGTGATTCGCAACTCTACCAATGAACCCATTGGCCGAATCATAGCCTTCCCGGAGCAAATCTCCGACGACTACGGTAACAACCTCGATGAGCACAACGAGACGGGTATGGGGAAGATGAAGATCTTGTTTGCCCAACAATCCAACAAGAGTAGAGTAGGCACCACCCTCTACATTGGCCACGGCGCCGGTGCCACCATGGCGCAAATCTGTGCGTGCCAAAACGACGAGGCTTGCATCACTTTTGACCCCACTTTTCTCAGTGAGGCCCTCTCCCGTAATGTGTTCCTGGAGAAGCTTCCCAAGAAGTTTGAAATGAAGGAGCGCAAGGAGGCAGAATTTCCCTGGAATGTGATTTCCTACTTTTTCGAGCCCGCCCAACAGTTCGCAAAGGTGTTAGAACCCGCCAATGAAATAGTGCAACGTGTGGTAGAGGAGCGCAGGGAGGAGCGGGAGAAGGAACAGGAGGAGGAGGAGGCCAAGAAGAAGGAGAAGGAAAAGGGAAAGGCCGCGGAGAAGAAAGAGGGGGAGGAAGAGGAGGAGGAGGAGGAGCCCACTCCCGAAGAGTTGGCCCACGCCTTCTTTTCGAAACGCGACACTGTGAAGGCCAATGGTGTGCTCTCCCCTGCCTGCAGTGCCCGCGTCGAGAAGACTGGCCGCTTTGCAGCTTCCATGTTGAGTGATATCTACACTGATATCATGACCACGCTCAAGCCCGCTGAGTTCCCTTACACCTTCCCGGCACCCCCCGAAAAGAAGAAGGAGGAGGACGCGGAAGAGGAAGAGCAACAAGAAGAAAAGACGGAGTAATTCTTCTGCGTTTCGCAAGGAGTACCCATAAAACACAAAAACTATTATGTCATTCCCCATTTTTTCCTTTTGATTGTTTTTTTTGCTCTTGGGGTAAGCTTTAAAGGAGAAACAAAGTGGTTTCCCTTGTAGAAAAGCAACGAACACCGGAAACTAGCGTCATTTTTTTTTTTCACGCAACCTTTTATTCTTTTTTTTTTTTTACTATTATTTTTTATCTTCTTCCAAGAACAAAACATAATATAATATAAAAAAAGAGGAAGGAGGAGGAAGCGCTCTTCATCGTATTTCAGTCGTATTACCGTAGTAGAAGTCAAACATCAAAAAAAAAAGAGAGAAAAGGGCAAAAATACTCATGAAGTAATTTTTAGACAATATATACAAGTGTAAAAACCTCAATTTTTATTTTATTTTCCCTCTCTCTCCCTCTCTCTCTCTTGGATGTCATTATTTAGCAAGTTTGCAATCATGATGAATTTACTGAGCGGGGTTAAAACCGCTCCCGTGCAACTCGTACGACGATCGGATGGCGTTCGTGGCTTGAGTACCAGAAAAAACATTCTGCCTGGTTCTAAAATTATGTCCATTCCACTTCGTTATTGCTGTTTTCCTAACGGATTAAGTGGGAGTACTTCCAGTGGGGGAAGCACAGACAGGTCCGTCACGGAGCACTGGAATACGCCTCAGCGCATACGTAATGCAAACCGCCGGTGGTCTTTATTTCCAGAGGGCGTCTCGTGGCTGGCACGGTACTCGAGGGATGCGGACTCCCCTGTCCAGCTCTCTGGGTCAGCGTCCGCAGCGGGGGGAGATAAAGTGTACTCCATTAGCATTACACCAGTAGAAGCGGCAGCGGCTACTTGCATCGCACTCCGCTACTTTTTTCAAAGTGTCGCTAAATTAACCTCTGAAACAAGAACCCACATAGGGCCCCCACCCAACCCCGCGGCGGATCAGTATGTGCAGCTCCTTCCCATCTCTCGGCACCTTGCACTGGGAGTGGAGTCGCTGAGGGCCCAACAATTTGACAGTGATGGGGAGGTGCACCTGTGCCTAGAGGTAATCGCAATGAACCTTCGAGAAGCGGTACTGGAACAAGCCACTAACAGTGAATACGACCTGTACGACCGCTTTGCATCTGTCTTTGATGATCTTATTTTGGTGTGTCTCTATATTGTCCGGGCGAGAGTCTTTCAACTGCCGTTACTACACCCTAACGATCCTGAAAGAGACGTCCCTTTGCCTGTAATGGCGCCCTATGTGGAACTGATGAACTATGGGAAAGGGACCGAATCTAATGTGACAGGGGCGATCTCATTGCGAAGTGATGCCGTCGTGGTGCTGGCGAAACGACCGATTCAGAGGGGGGAGGAGCTACTAATTGATTACGGTGGAAAGGGGGTGGACGTGGAGGAGAGTCAACATCCTAATTGGTTCTCTAACCGCTACCTTTTCCAGCCAGAGTGAACGGTAGGAAGAGAGAGAGAGAGAGAAATGGGAAGGATGGGGCTGCTAATTATGGCTTACTTTAATACGTCGCAGGTGGATTATTATTATTATTATTGTTATTGTTATTTTCTGATAGTATTGTTATTGTTAGTAGTATACAGACATTTATTCATGTTTTTTTTTTTCTCCTTTGTTCTTGTGTGTGGGTGTGTTGCTCACTACGTTTTTTTTTTTACAAAGCAATGCATGCCAAAATACTTTCAAAATTAGGAAACAGTAGTATTCGACCGGCGCAAAAGTTTCCACAAATTAAACTCAATCCACGTGAACATGCAAGAGTGACGGCACACCGTCAGTGCCTCTTACCGTTTGAATCCTTCGAACCGAAAAGTTTAGACTATGCAAAACGCGACTTAAAGGAAGGTAGCGTCGTCGAGGTACGCCGCAGCGATGACAAGCTGATTGCGCTTGGCTTCTTTGAGCCCTTATTGAACCGAGTCGACGTCTTTGATCTTACCCCCAAACGAGTGACGACTTTCCCCACTGTTTGCGATGACTTTTTCATTGCCCGTCTTCATGACTCCTGGGATCGACGCAAAAAGCTGCTTCAGCAGGCCCAGAACAACACCTATCGTGTCTGTAACGGATACGTCGATGGTATTCCTAGTCTGTTCGTCGACCACTTCTCGGATTGTTTCCTCCGAATTGTAGCCACCTCCTCCGGCGCGGAGCGACTCCTTCCGGCGGTAATTGAATTCTTCCGCTGTCGGGGTGCGGAGGAGATTTTGATCGACTCTCCACAACTGGGTGACTCGGAGAAAATTAGACTCATTAAACCCACCATACCAATCCCTCCGGTGTACATTGAGGGCGGTATCCGTCACATGTGGGTCCCCGAGGAGGTGCGGATTGCCACGACAGAAAACCGCTATCTACTGCAGCCCTCCTACCGCCGTGCTCGACAGATTCTACGGGATTTGTCTAGGGATAAAAAAGTATTGTGTGTAAACGACCGCAGCGCGGGGGCGGCCTTGTACGCCGTGACCACCGCCAAATGGGTGACCTGTGTGCAGCAGGAAAGTGTGTTTCTAGAGTGGACAAGAGAAAACCTCATCGCCAACCACTCTCCCTCCATCTTTCGCCATCGTTGTGAGACTGTCGAGTCTTCCATTTTAGACTTTGAGAAAAACGAAACGTACGATGTAGTGTATATTGAAAATCACATGGACACCCTCTCTTCGCTGGAGCAGTGGACCAAAACGTTAAAGCATTTGATTAGTAAAAAGTTAGTCGGGATGGGCACTATTATCATCATGTCCCAGGAAACGGCACCACTGGCCATACCAGACTTAAAGGGAAGGAATAAGTTCACTCCTGCGACGAGAGCAAACATTGCTCAAGCCATTCGTGACGCGGGGGACGACTTTCAGTTACGGGTTCGTTTTCTGCGTGCCTTTTCACCTTCCTACGATTATCCTCTTCTACCCGAAGGGGAGTCAGTGGCCTTCTCTCTCATTTACCTGGTAGAGGGACCTACTATCGATTGAGGGTTTGTTAGTTTTTGGTAGGCATCACATCACCATCACAGCCACTAAAAAAAACAACAACAAACAGTTCTTTGTTTCGTAAACCTTTTCATGGATTCTATTTACATATATACGTGACAACCAGCTTGTAGTATACCTCCCACTTCCTTTTTGTTTTCTTCGTTATTTGCACTGAACTTGTATAAGCCACAGTAGTAGAAAACAAAAAATGAGCGACTTGGCTGCACAAGTGGACGAAAAAGTAAAGGCGCTGGACGATTCGATTGGCACATCCCCTTTTCGTAATCCGGCGCCCCCAGAAGCCATTCAAGCAGCGGAGAACTTGAAAAACTTACTGTTCCACCTCAAAGAGTCTGGGAAACTTCAAGCCCTTCAACAGACCGAGTCCGTCACCACGACCCTTCCCATTCTTTGTGCCGCCTTACCAGAGGGCTCCCCAGACGGGAAGCCGTGCCTCGTGCTGTACCGGACCATGTTGCTGACCCTTGCCGCCGTGAGCCAGATAGCGGTCTATCCTTTAGAGGGGATCCTACGGTCCGCTTGTACCATTCTTGGACTACAGGACGTGGTCCTCTTTCAACTGTATTACCACTCCGGGGCGCTAACAGAGGTGCGGTTGGCGGAAATGTTAGGGGTGACATTACCCGCCTCGAGTCCCCCACCACCCAAGGGGAAAAAGGGAGGCGGGAAAGGGAAGAAAGAGACCCCAAAACCACAACAGACTACAACTCCCCCCGTAAAGGAGGTTCCAAAAGACCTGCTGTTGGAAATAGTAAAGTGTAATCTAACTGAGGAGTGCCAAGACGTATTTCTTACTTTTGTCGGAAACACGGATCACTTTCTGAAAATTGTTGGCTCGGACGGGGCCCTCGCCGCGGCCATCGTGAATGTTTACGGGGCTTCCTTATCTCTTTCTCTACAGCCTTCGTCTCTGATAATGGCTCTGGACAAAAACCTGCTGGACTTTTTCATCGACACAACGGGTTCACACATGCACCGTGTTTCCGACATGAACGACGACACAATGGTGCAAACGGCAGCGAGGGAGTGGAGTAAGGACCGGCTGGGTGGCATTTGCTCGGAAATGTTCACACGATCGGTTTCAGGAAATGATGCGAAAGCAACCCTCCTGGTCTCGGGGTACTTGATGTCTGTCATACACCAGTTTAATGGAATGGATAAGGCTGAAACCTACACATGTATGGAGAAGGTGTGGGGCGCCATGTGTAGGGCGGCGGAGGTGCTTCTAGGGGCAGCGGTTCCACCTGCTCAACTCCTCGTGCTCTCCTTGGACGAATACGCTGCTCCTACTATTTCGGGGAACGTATCGTTCGTAGTGGACAGTATTGGATTCTCTGTTTCGTTGTGTACCGAACTGTGTAATGTGCTTCTCCACAAGCGCTACTCCCCATCCGCTCAAACGGTGGCGTTCACCGACGGTTTGCTTCAACGCCTCCACCAGGTATACAGCACGATGGGGGATAAGTTGCCTAGTGCTCCCTCCTCGAAGGGAAAACCGAAAAAGGGTTCGGAAAAGGGAAAACAAAGCAACGGTCCCTCCAGAAAGGGTTCCACTGCTAACACGGAAACGGAAACAGTGGCTTTGATTTCAGATCATGTCATTTCGCTCTGTGGGGTCCTCTCGATGGGTAACGTGTTTTCCTTTGTGGAGAACACCGCGTTCGAAAGTCTTTTCCACCTCTCCAAACTGATCCACCTGTATGTGAATTATAAAAAGTGTCAACTGAGTGGATCGCTCACTGCGGCCTATTTGGACTTTGTGTACGTGGTGCTGCACCGACAATGGTTTACTAACGCCCAAGACGGGATTCAACACACTATAACACATCTTTCTCACACTGTCCCCATTACCAATACACTGTGCCTTATTGTCCGCCAAACCACCTTTACCTGGTGGTTACTTCCGCTGACGTTTTTGCGTCACTCTGTAGAACTGCCGTGGGGCGTGGACCTGGCCCCCACCGTACTGAATGCTCTGCTTTTTCCTCATCACTCTGAAAAGGTTAATTCGCAGTGGGAGTTGCCGACAGTCTCGAAATCGGTAGTTGCGGCGTACGTTATATCGACAATAGCGGTCCCTGATCGGGAGAATTTTCTGAATACTCTAGAGACGGGAGCACAGTCAAAGTTGATCGCGACACTGACCACGTTCATGGACGAACTGAACCGCTTTACAAACGACACTGAAAAAGACACCCGGGAAATGTTTGTGGCTCTCTTTGCGTCCATGAAAGAACTTTTACAAACCAGCGTGGAAAAAAGCGTAGTGAAACAGCAAGAGAAGGCAGAAGAAACAGCACAGCAAAAAAAGGAAAGGGCTGACGCGTACGTGAAGGAACAAGAACGTCTTCGTGAGCAGAAAGAAAAGTTTGAGCAAGAGGAACGCAAAAGGGCCCAAAAGAAGGAGCACGAACTTCAGAAAATTAGAGAGGAACGATCGCGTCGAATGGAAGAGAGAAGAAGAGCCCTTGAGGAAGAGAAGGAGGAACTGGAGAAGAAACGTGAAATTGCGATACGAAAGATAAAAGATCGGGAACAGTCGAACAAAGAATCGCGTTTAAAAGAACAACGAGAGCGGGTGAAGCAGTACCAAAACCGAATGCTCTCCCACTTCCGCGTTACACAATTTATGGAGCAGTTGGGATTCTCCTCTAGTGCTGTGAACAAAGCGAAGCAGGACTTATCGTCCGTTATGGAGACAATTTCCCCCGATGAACTGTTAGAGTACCTTGTAACGGGGGAAAAAAAAGTTCCGACAGACATGACGGGAGGGGTGGGAGTAGAAGCGAACTCCTCTACAGTGGAGTCGGTGGGGGGCACGGGTGACTTTTGGGAAGATGTGCGCAACGCGCAGACGACCCTTCTTCCCAGTACCGCTACCACCGCCATGGGTCGTTCTTTTCATTTTCGTGTCAAACCCTTTTTAGATCTATTTTGCTACGACGGGGGTGATGAGTACGGCAATTTACCCGATGGGATGCCCTGTGTGCGCCTCTCGCTGGTCAAGCGACTCCTTCCCAAGTATGTTGCAGAGGAGCGAAACTTTAACAGTGTGGATCACGCCTTTTCCACCCTAGCAGAACACGGCCTCGTAACCCTTCGCAACGGTTTAGCTCGACTCACCCCGTTGGGCTTTCGCTATCACTATCCGTTTCATGACGAGGAGGCCATGTTGGAGGTACAAGTCCGACAAAACTCTGAAATGGTGCACGCACTGTTGGCACGGAAGAGGAAAGAAAACGAACACTTTACGGTGGAAAATATGGAGGATGAGGTACTTTCCTCCGAATGTGACACCTCCACATCCGACTCTGATGACGATCGGGTGTTGCCAGAATTGGAGTTTGGCATTTGACCGCTCTTTTTTTTTTTTTCGTTGAAGAACTTTTTTTTTGTCTCTACAATCACTACTGTCAGTGAGATTTATGAAGAAACCCCCATCACAAAAAGTGGCCTTTGAACTAAAGTGCTTCACTCTTCTTTTTTTTTTTTGTAAACTGTGTACACATCAAACAAAGAACCTTTTAATATAGTGGTCATGAATGCTGGTCTATGCGACTTTAGTGATTTAGGAGACGAAGTGATTCCGTTCTTAGTACCAAATCGGATTCCTAGGAGAGAAGAAAAGGGTACCGTAGGGCAAGAAATCATAGTACGCCAACACGAGATCCCCTCAACGGCACTGGTGGAGAGTAAAAGAGCCAGCAAGAACATCCTCACTGAAGACGACGATTTACAATCCCTCTTCTCTGTGGAGGATACCCCGACCTCGACTTTACCAATTTGTCAAACACTTCTCCAAAAGTGTTTCGGCATCGCTTCTGGAGAGTTTCGACCGCATCAGCAAGAGGTGTGCCTCTCGGTACTACACTCCACCTCCACCCTAGTAGTCTGTCCCACTGGTTGGGGTAAGTCACTGTGTTATCAGTTTCCCATGGTCGTCCATCGTCTCTTATTCGAAAAGCGGTACAGGGAATGGAGAACCAAAGTGCACGACAGTCCCCAGCTACAGCGAGAGGTGCCTTGTCCACAGAGTAAAATCTGTGTGGTGGTGTCTCCCTTGGTTTCTCTAATGGCGGACCAGTCAGAAAAGGTGGGCCAAACTGGTACCCTGCGTTCCGTGGTACTTACCGCCACCAAGGAGAGGCAACTGGAAAAAGACTTGGAATCTCCTGACTGCCCTTTTGACGTTTTATTCACCTCCCCAGAGCGGTTTACCTGTAGTATAGGGTTTCGAAAGCTCTTGGCGCAGCACACGGACCGCCTGGCTATGGTGTGTGTGGATGAAGTTCACTGTGTTTCGAAATGGGCACACGACTTCCGTCCCGTCTTCATGTACGTTAGCAGAGTACTGAGGGACACCATAGCCTTCACTTCGCCGCCAGGGCTAAAAGAGTGTACGGATTTCTCTATTCCTTTTCTGTGTCTCACGGCAACCGCCTCGTCGTCGGTAGTGGCAGACATTCAGCAGTCGTTTGGTATTCAAAAAACAGTCTACGCCTCTTCTATGGTGAGACCCAATCTTCACCTGGAGTCCGTCGACCTCACCACAACAGAAGGACTGTCTCCGCCTACCATCAGGGCCACACAAGACGCCATTACTAACGCCGTGGAGAGTCTTCCCAAACCGATGATTCTCTACGTAGAGAGTAGAGCCGACGCGGATGATATTTGTCGACTACTTCTCTCCCAGCAAGGAATCCGAACCAACGAAAATACTACCGAAAAGAAAACGACGACGTCGGTGTTCCAAAAGGCGAATTATTCCGCGGTGGACCAGTCTAAAAGTTCTGTGACAGATTCTAAAAAATTGTCGGTTGCCTGTTATCATGCCGGGTTATCCACTGCGGCCCGCTCCCGCGCCCAGAAAGGCTTTCTCAAAAATGAAATTGATGTATTGGTGGCGACTGTAGCCTTCGGGCTGGGTATTGATAAGGCCAACATTCGTAGCGTAGTCCACGCATTTGTCCCCGCTTCCCTAGACGAGTACATTCAGGAAGTGGGCAGGGCGGGGAGGGACGGTAGGGATAGCTACTGTCGTGTTCTATACAATCCTTACAGCTTTTATCCGTCTCGCTGCCGTGTTTGGTCCTCGTTTCTCTCGCAGGACGAGGTGCACACCATTATAGAACGGGTGTTAGAGTGTCCAGTGTCTACTACAGGGAGTCGTCTGGTGTTTATCACTCCCTCCGATATCGCCAATGAACTGACGATTCATGAAGAGGTGATTGAAACCATTTTGTTTCTCCTCGTGACGGACAAGCCACTTCGGGAGAAAGTGGGCCCTTTGTTTGACAGCGTAGTGTGTGTGTGTCCTCCAGGGTATAAAACAACTATGGTGTCGGAGGAAACCAACCCCACCTCACACGCCTCCCACCGCAATCCTAGACGTAAAATCCCCAAGAGTGCAGATATTGGAGTCGGCTCTCTGCTTCGACAGTTGGAGGTAAAGGATCCGGTGTTGGAGTGGTGTAAAACACGGCCGGATATTCCAAACATGGTCACCATGGCCAACGCGCTCCAGATGCCAGTACAGGACGTGATTCGCCGCCTGGAGGAGCTAAGCGAGGAAGGAATGATTCGCCTCCGACCTCGACCCTCTGCCTTTCTACTTCAAGTCGGCTCCGCTTTCGAGAAGACTATCGAGGTGGACTTTCGTCGCAGGATTAGTGCGAGGGTATTCGACATGATACACGAACGAATGAAGGCACAAGAAGAAGCGCTACGGTCCACCTATGAGCTGCTGCGCCAACCGTGCTCAGCGGAAATTCAAAGGCGTTTAGAGGGGGATACACACCCCAGTACGTGGTGTCCCCCTCCGCAGGGGTGTAAGAAGATGGAAGCGGTAGAACGTGTGGCCGACTTTATAGAGAAACACCGCACTACCCTCCACTCCCGGTGGGAAGTGCTCCGCTGTTTGTTGGGGATCGCCCCCCGTAGTCAAATAAAGTATGGGAAGTACGCCGGTCAACTCCCTCTCACCCAAAGTTGGTACGTTCGCTCGCCTTACTTTGGATCGCTGAAGGAGTTTGATTTGGATTGGCTTTCCACGGTGATTGGGGCTCACTACGTACAAGGGGAACAGTGAGTACTGCTTCAAAAACAACATAGACGCTTGTTTACAGTTTATATCCTCATTCGTCATTTCTAGCCCTATGGCTGCTTTTTTTTTTTTTGTTGTTATTATACTTGTCGTCTCCTCTGACAGAAGAAAGTGACTTAAAATTGATGTTATTTCCCTTTCCTTTACCCTTTTCTCTGTTTTTTGTTTGTTTTGTATTTTGTTGTTGTTGTTGTTGTTGTTGTAACCCTCCACACACACAGCACTGTGTTGAAATCAAAGATACCATCAAAAAATTTTAAAATTTAATTATCCTTTTTTACGTAATGTCTTACAACTTATCCAAGGACGACA
This sequence comes from Angomonas ambiguus, assembly GCA_019695575.1. Classification (NCBI taxonomy): domain Eukaryota; phylum Euglenozoa; class Kinetoplastea; order Trypanosomatida; family Trypanosomatidae; genus Angomonas; species Angomonas ambiguus. Next base: position 225,929 of record JADNSB010000012.1, on the reverse strand, counting down.
TCGAGGGATACCAAAAAAGTGGTGTCATCCTCCTCCGTAATGTTCTCACCCCGAAACAGGTGGAAACGTTGAAGCGTGGTATCGATCGAGGATATGCTTCTCCAAGCAAACGCCACAAGGTCGCCTCTGAGGACTCCGACACTGGTAAGTTTTTCGAAGACTTTCGCTGCTGGGAGGAAATTCCCGAATACCGTGAAATCATCTTTGACTCCGATCTCCCCCGCTTGGCGGCCCAGCTCATGAAAAGTAAAGCGGTGCGTCTCCACCACGACCACATGCTCATCAAGGAGGCCAAGACGCAGCAGCGAACCCCCTGGCACCAGGATACCCCTTACTACAACATGGAAGGCGAACAGACCATCAGCTTCTGGATGCCGGTCGACCCCGTCCCTCTGGACAGCGCCTTGGAGTTTGTAGAGGGTTCGCACAAGTGGCCCATGATGATGCCACGAACGTTTAAGGATAACATGGCAAAGTGGTTCCCAGAGGGCTCTCTTCCGGAAATTCCGAACATCGAAGCCGGTCGTGACAGTGAATTCAATATTATCAGCTATCAGATGCAGCCTGGCGACGCCGTGGCCTTCAACTTCAACACTATGCACAGTGGTAAGGGATCTACCAGTTTGCGCCGCGCGATGTCGGTTCGGTACATTGGTGACGATGTGATTCACATCCGTCGCCCATGGATCACCTCTCCTTATTTCCCTGAGCTGGAAAAGGACGAAGCACTGCCGTCTGGATCCAAATTTCAACACCGACTTTTCCCCGTGGTGTATCCCAGGATACCCCTGACCAGTCACTGTTGATTCATTATCAAATTTTACCCCCTCTTTATTTCTTAAACGGATTTACTTTTTTTTTATCTGATTTTTGATTACTTTCCACTCTCTCCACTACATTTTTTTTTGTTGAAAATTATTAAAATTATCAATATGATATTGATTACCTTTAACTCAAATAACTCATTTATTTCTTGAAACTAATTCTCTTCACGGAAATTTGGGGACAAACCCGCCATGAAGATAGTAGTTTAACACAACGAAATAATTTGAAAAATTCCTTCTTTTTTTTTTTGGTCGAACACTCAAAAAATTTTTAAATTAAAACACACTGTTGTAACACTCTTTTTTTTTTTTTCATTGTCAGATAGAATGGCTTTTTTTTTGTTGTTTCTCTTTCGGATGTTAGGTGCATCTTTTCCACCATACGAGAACTGAGTGAACGAGTACTTGATAAATTTTTTTCCCCCCCTCTCCTTTTTTTTTTTCTTTTGTATAGCTTTTATCGGTCCAGTATGCCTTCCGCAAAAGGTGCCGTCATCGAGATGGTGAACCAAGTAAAAGCAAACCCTGTGGCGTCCCTCTATCTTAAACCTAGCTCCAACCCTTTCCGTAAGTCTGCCTTCTTTTTCCCCCGCATGCGAGATGAAGAGAGTGGGATTGCAAAGGGGTATCCAGAATTGGTAAAGTGCGAACATTTGGGTTCGGCAAGTCCTCTTTTCTGTATAGTCTCGTCCTCGTGTGAGTATTATGCGCTTCGCTTGCCGCTTCTTCGGGCTGGGTTCCGCCGCATCAGTCGGGAGGACAGTCTGCTCACCCCACCCAACCTACTCTGGGGGCGCTCTATGCCATTTAAAGAGGTGGTGGATCCACAGACTGGCAAGAAAGTGGTGGAACTGACAGCTGCACCCAACACGGACTTGGAGATGACCTACGAGGCACGCAAAATGACCCTACCCGAACAGAGGTTTAATCACTTTCCTCTCAGTCATCGTAACGTGGGCTGTAAGCGAGGACTAGCGCTGAACCTCCGACGCCTCACCGAACATCTAAAGCAGAGGGGAAGTCCCACTCCAGTCGTCGAGGAAAAGTTTAACTTTGTCCCAAAAACTTGGTTGTACCCCAGCGAAAAAGACGCACTTGTGGAAGAATTCAAAAACAGTTCGTCCTCCAAGGCGTACATCTGGAAACCAGCAAGGGGGAGTTGCGGCAGAGGCATTTTCATCACCAATGGCGGCGCGTCGAATCAGTCCACGTGGGAAAAGCTGATGAAGGAAATCGAAATGAAAAGGAGTGAGGTGACGGGTAATCTTTTTTCCCAGTACGTCGTACAAGAGTACCTCGACCACCCTCTCCTGTTAGACGGAAGAAAAATGGACCTTCGTCTCTATGTGGCGGTTACCTCTTATAATCCGCTGATTGTGTACTTGCACGAGGAAGGACTCGTGCGTCTAGCCGCCTCCCCCTACGATGAAAATGTCCTCAACAAGGAGCGCTTCAAGTATCTCACTAACTACTCCATAGGGAGAAAATATAAACCGGAAGGGGACGCCACCGCCTTGGAGGGCAGTCCGGATCCCAACACTAGTGCCAGCATTGTTACCGACGTTGCAGAAACCGAGGAGGAGTCGTTGGAGCTAAAATGGAGCCTTTCCCGATTCCACGACCACATAGCGGAGCACTACGGCCCCAAGTCGCTGGAGGAACTTCGGACTAGCATTGCTTTAGTAATTGAACGTACGCTAATGTCGGTGAAGCCGCGTCTGGCGACGACTGCCTCTCGGGTCACCACCCCTGGATCCTTTGTAGAGCTGTACGGTTTCGATATTATGCTGGATCGCAACTTGAGGCCCTATCTCGTAGAGGTGAACACACTTCCGTCGTTGGAAAGCAGTTCCCCCTTTGATTACTCTACCAAGACAAACGTGGTGTCGGATTTTCTGAACCTCGCACAACTGCAGCCCTTTGAAAGGGACGTGGAGCAGCTAAGTTTGATCACGGACAATACTACCATTTTACAACCACCCCCACCCCCGTACCGCGGACTGGTTCAATCCCTTACAGAGGTACGCCTTGGAGGGGATGCCCCGCGGTTACCGCTAGAGGAAGAGTTACGCTGCCGTCTCCTCGACGAACGGGAGACCGCCAGAGGCTTCAAACGTCTCTTCCCCCCTTTGACGGAAAGTGAGGCAAAAGAGTGTCAATCGCCGCTCTCCCTTTCTACCCCCGCTGTTTTATCCGATTATGAAATGTTTCGACGGGCGTCTTTGCTGTCTCAGGAGGACCAAATAGTTTTTGGCTATGGAAACGGAAACATTAGCCAATGAGAAGCAACAACAACAACAACAACTATATGTTATTCCGCATCCTTCACACATTTAAGCGTTTTATTTATCTTATTGAATCACTTTCAAACAAATAAACAAACATAAAAAAAAAAAACTGATATATTTTATTTTATTTTAGCGACGAGAAGTGGCGCGTAGCGGATTTAATAGTAGTGTTCACGGTTGACAAAACAAGAATAATGTACTACTTTCCTCTTTTCTACTTTTACTCCGCGATCCAAGGAGAAATATTCTCTTCTTAAAGTGATTCATGTATTTAAATTTGAAGAACACAATCTTGGGGTTTTTTTGCTACACGGAATCATAGTTGTCAATAGTAGCAAGGATACCAGTATAGTCGTTAGTTTATTTTTTATTATTGGTGTATTTAGTTTTCCGTACACCTCTAGAGTAGATGAATGCGCCTCCCCCGGAGTGGAGTAAGGACGATGAGGCGGCATTATTAGCCAATTACGGTGTAGCCGGGCCGTACGACGCCTTGATTGAGGTTCCGGCGACCAGCCAATTTAAATCCGACTACGGGGACGGTAATTTTTTTCTTACGGGTGCCGGGGATGCCGAGGAAGAGGAAGATAACAACGGTGTACCAAAGAAGGACTTTACCCGAGAGGACCTTCTTCTCCCCCTAGAGTCGCTCTTAGTAAAACACACGGATATCTTGACGGCACTGGCGCCAGAAACGCTCATGAAGAATGTATCGGCGGCTCTTCAACAGAAGCAGGCTACCCTCCGCTCCGCGGAAGACGAGGCGTCCAACATGAAATACAGAGAAGCACTTCGCTTATCTAAGGAGCAGGCCGCCAGGGCCTATCATTTCACAAGCACTGCGGGAAACGATAGCTCCGCCAACAGGAAAGACGCCTTCAGTAGAAGACAGAGTGCAGTGAATTATAATAATACCATGAAAGGGGGGGAGGAAAAAGAAGGAGAACTTTTAGGGGAGGCAGACCGACTTCTGGAAGCTGTGGACCTCTATTTTACCCAACCCCAGTACTCCCCTGTAACCGACACAGAGCTTCAAGCCCGCTTAAAGGAAATAGAAGACGAAGAAAAGGCTCTGAACGATTGGAATGTGTTAACGGACGACGAGGACGACGACGATGAAGAGGACCAAGAGCTGCTCCGGGCGCGGGAGCTGATTAGTCGTTTTGATACCATAAAGAAAGAGGTGGAAGAGGAAAAGGAGACGACGGCAACGGAAGGCGACAGTGTACCAGTTGCAGGAACGATGCTAAGCGAGGACAAGGAGGAGAGAAACACAGCGTCCCCCCTGACTGATTCCCCCCGCACAAGTGCTCCGGCAGTTACAGTAACGGAGATCCTTTACCCGCTTTTCAGCTACGACTATCAGCCATCCCACGAAACAATGGAAGTGAATAGTGGCTGGGCTGCAGCGGTGGAAAAGATGGAGGCATCCATACCGCCAGAGAATCTCACTACTACAGAGGAAACTAAGGAGCCCGAAATCGTCCCTCCTAGCCCGTCTTCGTTGCCCCACACCAACGAAAAAATATTAGAAATGATCGAAACCATGCAAAAGCGCGACTGTGAGTTGGAAACTACTACCCGGAAGGCGCTGCAGAGCCAGTACACGGAGATCCACAAAGAGGTGAGTCTTTCGGAGCAAAACAGACAGAGAAATACGAAAGGGCTAGTGGAATTAGACGACTTTACCCATCGAATCAACCAACTGATTCCGAGCTCGTCCTCTCCCGCAAAGGCCTCTCACCCTACGACGGAGACACACCACCACAACCACCGTAGCTCTTTCCAGGAAGCGGAGGAGAATCAACGCTCCCCCGCCGCAACCGCCGCCCCTCCTTCGGAGAGTGACACTCTGGAAACAATCCAAAAGAGAGCCAAGTTGGATTTGCTACTTTTGCAGCGAGAAGCGAAAGAATATCGTTTGATGAAGCAGGAAGATGCCCGCATGGCTGAATACGAGGCTTTTTTGGTGGAGCGTTATGAAGCGTGTACACAACGACTGCTTCAGTGCGTCGAGGAGTGGGAAAGCACCGCGAAATCGATTCAACAGGAGGAGGAAGGGGCGTTTTCCGCTTTACGGTTATCGGAGGAAAAGGGAGCTGCATTCGTGAAGCAAGCGGAGAGACTAAAGGCCATTCGCGCCACTGAGGAAATGTTCCACCGTACCATGGAAGAGTACGAACGGGTGGTAAGTCAAACAAGGAAATTAAAGGACGAAGAATTTACCGCTATTGCAGCCCAATTTGTAAAAGAGAAGGAACAGGCTGAACGACTTTTGCAGGACAAACGTAAGGCGCAATCATTGGAGGAAAGGCAACGCTGGGATCGTTCCGTGGAGTTGTTTCTTAAAACGAAGCAGATGGGACTACTACTGGACAAGAATGTGAACTTGTTCGACAAATGCATCTCTTTTACCCCAACTTCCACCTCTTCCCCCAACTGTTCTGAAATGTGCGGTGCTGTCTGGGCAGCGGAAGCAGTCGCCGCGGAAGAAAAGGCCCTCCGGTCCTGGAAAGACGCACAAAAAAAGAAACTTTTAGATAGTGCGCACTCCGTCGAGGACACACTACGATACTGGATGGATTCATTAGCGGTGGAGCGGGGAGCCTCTGGGGCTCGCACAGTGCTGCACCTCCCTCCCTCCCCTGTCGGTGATGACTCTTCTCCTTCTCCGACTGCGGTGGGAGGAGTCCACCAGACCGAGACTTGTCTTGGGCGAGCCAAATTTCAGAAACTTCACACGTACTTATTGCACAAAGTGGAGAAGGATCCAATGTTGGCACAACAGTACTTTTTGTTTCTCTCCTTTGCGCTGGAAAATATCGAATCCATTTGCCACGAGGAGTTACGTCACTTCCATCTTAAAACGACCGTTCTCCCGACCAAAACGGCTCACGCAGAGGGCTCCTCGTGGCTTGGAGAGCGTCACATCCCCATTTGTGAGTTGGTCAAAAGGTTAGACTTGGGGAATAATAGTTTGCGGGAGATTTCTCTACAAGACATGCTGCGTACGTTTCCGCAACTCAACTCTTTAAAGTTAAACGATAACCAGCTCAAAGCGCTTCACGAGGAAACCAAAAGAGCAGGCTCTGCCCTACGTAACGTCGTCGCCGCCCAGGAACACGCCATCGCCAACGTCTCGAGGCTAAGAGTGTTGGATATTTCTTCCAACACTGTCCGCGACATCACGGACGTGGGAAAGTATCTTAACTTTTCGCTGTTAACGCTGGTGGCACATGCCAACTCGCTTCACACCGTCGCTCCGTTGCTGTCGTGTACAAGAATAATCCGCTTGTTGTTAAACCGCAACGCACTTTCCACATTAGACGGTATTGCCTCTCTGGATTGTTTACAGGAGTTAAACGTGAGCGATAATAAACTGACAAATCTGAGTGAGCTACTGGGGAACAACTTTTTGCTGGAGAAATTATATGCTTCTAGTAACCACATTAAAAATGTCTTTACCGCTGAAAGTAATAGTACCGGTACAATTCACTGCTTACCACACCTTACGCAGCTGTTCCTCAACAACAATGAGATCCGGTCCTTATCCCCCACCACTTTTATCCATCTACCCTTTCTCAGTGTGTTGTACGCCGAAAATAACGTCATCTCCGATATTACAGGCCTGCAGTACTGCCCACGTCTGACGGCAGTGAAGTTGGCCTTCAACCAACTGCAGGATCTAGAGGCGTTGACCCCCCTTCAGGGTTGTCTCCGTATTACAGTACTGGATCTCACAGAGAACCCGTTGATGGTGAAAACTGGAGATAAAGTACGACCACTTCTCCAATCCCGTTTTCCACAACTTCGTGAACTCAACAATGAAAATGTGATTCCGGAGAAGGAAAACGAAAAAGAAGGTGAATTGGTAAACGATAGGTTGAAACTTTTACGACGATTCTGGACCGACTGTGGGACCTCTGCGGAGAACAGCTACAGCCTTCTCCGTCGGGCGTACCGTAGTGATTTGCAATGGTTGAATCATCGATACACGTTAGAGTCTCACAGTACCTCGATCACCCGCCTCACACACATTGCGGAGGGTGCGGAGGAGTCTGTGAGGGAGCAGTGGGAGGCCAAGAAACAATTCTGCCCTCCGGCGATTTACCAAACCTCCCACCTGGTACGGGAGTCCGGTCAGCGACAACACCTCCGCTTACTGCAGGAGTCACTTCTCCACGGTTGTCACTCCTCCACCGCACCGACGTCTTCGGGTGTTTTTATTCGAAATCCTTCTTACGCCATAAAACACCAGAAAGAAAGGGAAAAGGTCGCCCGGTACGTGTTGAACTCGTGGATTGTGGGAGTGGTGCAGATTAAAAGGGCAAAGGCGCTGTTACAGCAGTTGAGGAAGGAAAGGGAGCAATCGGAGGGCTATAGAAGGGAGATGGCGGCTCGGAAAATACAGCCGGTGTGGCGTGGTGCGGCGTTACGAAACCGCCTGAAGCGAGCCCTTCGTGTAGACGACGACGATGAAATGTACCAAACCGTAGACATGGACTTTGATCACTTTGACGACGGTGGAGATGGGGTGGGGGAGTTGCTGAAAAGGGTATTAGACGTGTCGAAGGAGCCACTCAACAACTTTAATGTACCCCTTCCCTTCATCAAGACGCCCCCCGCCCTCTCCAAACCACAGTCTAACCGCTCCGACGTGCTGAGCTTCGATCGCCCGGGTTCGGCCCCTCTTCACGATAAGGGAACCCCTCCAAAAACAGGACCAGATGGAAGACCGTCATCGATGCAGGTCACCACAGGAGGTGGGGGTGACAACGAGTCTAACCCCCAGAGCGAACTTGAGTCTGCCTGGGGGTCTCAGGTAGCGGGGGCGATCAAAAAGAAGCAGAAAAAAATGCAATCCGTGCACCAAAATTACGTCCGAAAGGAATTCCTCAACGACCCGTTAAAAGCGAAAAAACTGCTCTGACAAATGGGGTTACCATTATCATGTATAGTATACAATATCTGGTGGTTTTTTTTTTTTTGCTATTACTTTAAAAAAGAAAAAAACTTTCTTTTGAATAAAAAAAATGAGTTCTATTGTAAGGACACATTTGCTTCCAGTTCTTTCAATAAAAGAAAGTTCCTTGTTTTTCTCATTGTCTTTTTTTCCAAGTTTCTGAAAAAAAAAAGAGGAATATCTTCGCCTTTTTGTGTTTTCAACACTCCACTTTTGAAAAGGAAAGGAGAAAACATCTATCAATAAATATATATATTTAAGCAGTCCCTCACACACACAAAATGTCTACTTTCACTTGCAACACGTGTTGCCTTGAGATCCCCGATAACAATGCGATTCGGGCCCACTACAGCAGTGAGCTTCACATTACCAATGTTCGCCGAAAAGTAGAGGGACAACGACCTCTCACGATACAAGAGTTCCACCGGATGAATGAACCAATGGACTTGGGAAAGGACGGTGCGGTAGCCGGGAATGACGACAGCGGCGCTCCGGTGTACTCCTGCACCTTGTGCAAGAAACACTTTCGCTCGGTTCCTACCCTACAGGCCCACATCCGCTCCACCGCCCATCTTATCCGCAAAGAAAAGCGTATTGTGGAGCGGGACAGTGAGGCTGCGAGTATGCTCACCATGACATCCTTAGGCAGCGCAGCTATTGGTCTCCATCGACGGAATAACGCAAAGGCAAAGGCGTTTCGGGCAAAGGAAAAGCAAGTGGAAGGTCCTTATGTCAACCCAGAGGAGCGCGAGGAGGACGCCAGTGCCACCCGGTGTATGCTATGCGGTTACCTCTCTCCAGACCCGGAGGCAAACGAGGAACACTTGGAGAACATTCACTCCTTTTCCATCCCCTTAAAGCACCACTGTAAGGACGTACCCGGGTTGCTAGACTACTTGGCACGGAAGGTGAATGGACTAATGTGTTTAGTGTGCAATGAAAAAACACGTTCCTACCAGACGCTGGGGGCGCTGAGGGATCACATGAGGGAGAGCGGCCACCAACGGGTGGTGCTGGGCGTGGAGTACCAGGATTTTTACAACTGCGTCTTGGAGGACCCAGACGACATGAAGAAGGTAGAAATCGAGGGAGACCAATTAGTGGTGAACGCCGGTAAGGAAAAGAAACTGGTGTTGAAGAAGGAAAATGAGGTGCCTCGCAATCGCCCTAGGGAAACGGAGGAAAAGGCACAAGAAAGAAAGGCTATATTGGCGGAGGAACACGCTGCGTTAGTTGCTGCTAAACAGGAACAGCGCGAGCTAACCTATGAGACAAGGCGGAAACAAGCAGAGACGCTACGAAGTGCCAACGGTCATCAACAGGCAAAGAACCTAAAGATAGGCATGATCAGTAACAAACTGCATCCAAGGGGATTTGACGGCGAAGGTTTAAAGAACTAATATCATCTCCTCGCTATCCCTCTCTTTTTTTTTTTTTTACTTTACTCTTAATTTGTTTTTTATTTATCTATTTATTAATTTTACGTCGAGTAACACATATAACTTTTTTTTTTTGGTGTTTCATCAGCTCAACAGAGGGTTTTGTTATACTTGCGCCGTTGTAACTGTTAATGTATTTTTAATAGACACTAATGAGAAAAAAATAATCTAAACTCATTTCTCTCCCTCCCTCTCCCTATTGTACTTCCTTCTCTTTAAATTACTACAGACTTATTAGTAGAGTCGACTTAGATAAGGTGATCCCCTAGACTAATGGTGTTCGAAGCTCTCTCTTACGCCTACGCCACCACTCTGTGGGTGTTTGGCCGCATCAATCGCATCGAGAAGGAGACCTTCAAGACCTTTACCGACCCAGGTACCTTTCTCTCCGGGGCTATTGCAGGAGCCGTCGGACGCATCGCGGCCCTTCCCTTCGATAAAGGGGGTCCGAAAGGGGTGCAACAAACCATAGTTCGCCGAATGCCTCAGATGGGTTTACTGATGATGTTTTACTGCCCCATCGCGTCCAAGATGCTCCCAGGCACGGAGAAGAAGCCAAAGGTTAAAATGTACACGACGTTTCTTATCGCTGCTATGGCTGGCTTTAACATGCGGCTGCTCACCAACCCCATCTCCCGTGTCTTGGATGAGTCGAAGCGCAGCGGTAAAAACCCCGCAGAAGTAGCTAAAATGTTCCGAAATAAGACAGTACTGCACTTTTGGTACACGACGCCGAACCTTCTGGCGAACGCCCTTTACTTTGGAACCCTACTTACCGTTTTTGAGGGTCTTCGTCGCTTTTCGGAACGTAATTTGTTACCGTTAAAGGTCAACACGGTAGAGGAGATCCAAGCGGAAGGGTTCGCCGCCGTAGAGGAAGATGGCGCTTTAGTGATTGAAGACCACCCTGTGCCGTCCAAGTTTGCCGAGTTCAACGCGCAGAACTATTCCACACAAGTAGCCCAAAATTTTATTATAGGGGGTGTGTCGGCCGCTGTGGCTGCCACCGTCTGTTACCCGTATAGTGCCCACCGGTACTTGCAAACAGTGATCCACGACTCGGCCATCTGTCGAGGACTCATCCCTACTCTGAAGAAGGAGGTACCCATGATGGCCACCTTCTTTGCCACCTTCTCCCTTCTTCAGCCGTTCCTCGCCCCCCGTCATGGTACTCGCTCCGGGTTTGGTTATTAAGGACTTTAGGCAGTGCAGAGAGGATAGAAACTCTAGTGTTTAGTAATGTATTAGAAGTATACCTATTATAAATATATACATTTAAGAATAGCAGTAAGAAATATAGTGAATTTGTAGTGTAAAAAAGGAAAACAAAAAAAAATTATTTTCTAGCATGAGTAGACCTACTTATCATGTTCAAAATGCACTGTCTTTGTTTATATAAAAGGATTTATTTCTGCAAACACTTAACTTTGCTTCCTCCTCGTTTCCTTCTTTTTTTCACCTTTCTCTTTCTCCTAATATTCACTACTGCTCCTTTGAAAAGATTAGAAAAGGGCGCGTACTTCCAAAAAGGAAAAAGAAATCACAGGCGGAAAGGGAAAATGTCGAGAAAAAAAAATATTGTCCTGTCTGGTCTAAAATCTAAACAGTTTCCCGAAGTCGAGTATCATCTTTTACGACTGAGTAATTTTTTTGCCAAGGAGAATATTTTCACTGTATTCGCCGACGCAGAAACTTTTTCTAGGCACTCCGGAGAGAAGTGCCTTGTCTACTCGCTGTACACCTTTCAGCCCAACCAGGGCCGTCTCGAGGACGCCACAGAAGAAGACCTCTTGGAGGAGGACAGGGCCTTTCGAAAAGGTCTGTCCCGGGGTGTCAGTAAAGAGTCAGGGGTCTCGGAGTTGATTGGGTATACACCCGAGTCGAAAATATGGAAAGATGAAAGCCGAGAAATATTTTTTCAATTCATGTCTTCCGTGGATTCGGCCCTCCAGGCCTCTTTGCCTCCGTCCGAGGATGGCTACAATGAGAATTACTTTATGGACTGGAGTGACCCCGCCACCGGCCTGCCGCTTCACACTGCGAGGGGTGCCTCTATTCTAGTAGATACCGACATCATGGAACAATTCTTCTCCTTTGACACCGTTTACGTCTGTGGGGTAGGGGGTGGGTGCCGCATGATGCAACACCCCTCTCTAGGAATGAATGTCTACCCCGCCTCTGGGATCGTCGTGGTACCCGAGCGTCTAGAACCAACCCTGATAAAAGTTCTGCAGTCCCTCGCTCAGCCACAATAGAACCCTATCCGTTAATTATTAGTATATATTAATTACTATACTTCATTTGTGTGGGTGTCTTTTTTTTTTTTACCATTCTAATATGTTCTTTTTTTTGCTATATGCTTTATACCTTTATATTACCAAACTTTTTTTTTTTATGTAGGCCACTCGACTGCTTCCAAAGCTTATTATATGAAATATAAAAAAAGAAAAAGAGTACGCCTCACCCACTAATGTGTACCCCATCTTTTCCAATTGCGATTGGTGAGACCAGGGCGTATATGTGGGAGTTAGATAGTCGCTTTTTCTTTACATATATATTTATGCGATTACTGTTTTCCGCTGTAACGTTGGATAGTGAGACCCCTATTTATTTACCTATTTTATATTGATTGATTGATTTATTTGTTTATGTCTTCTCCCTGAAAAAGAAAAAGAAAAGTTGTTCAAATTGTTGTGGAGGTAATCTCTTCAACTTTCCTGGTCAATATACGCTACATTAATTCTTTGTTCCATTATAGAGTGTATTCACTTCATTTGAAATGTGAATAATAATAATTAGTAGTCAACTCATTTTCTTTCTCTTCTCCTTCTCTTTGGTACTTCTTGTATACACAAGTGTATAATCACTACACGTTCCACATCAATATAAATAGTAAAAAAAAAAAAAGCACAATGCTAAAGAATACAGCCACCTCCTCCGGGACAGTGGAGAAGCAAAAGACCCCTGTAGACCGAAACAAAAGACACAGTGAATACCTTTATCGACACACCGTTACCAAGAACTCTTGGAAAGGCAAGTACGCCCGTGTACTGTGCATCGGTCGTGATCACCTTGCCACCATGGAACCCAGCTCCCTATTCCGAGTCACCCATCGCTGGGCGTATGGGGGGGACTTTGTGGACGTCATCCCAGACGGCCAGTACCCTACCCATATACTGGTATTGTTTAGGAAAAACTCCAACGTTGAGAATTTTAGTTTCACCGCCGCCAGTCCTCAAGAGAGGGCGGAGTTGCTTACGGATGTGCAACGACAACGCGCCTTATTTGATCGTCAGTATTCCTCGGCGCGAGGAGAAGTATTCCCGGTGTCCAAAAAAAGAAGCGACGAGCAGTGGGAGAGCCTCATTTTTGAGGTGGCGCCTCACGGAGTCAGGTACCGCGACGCCGCGACTGGACAGAATACAGGGGAGTATTTATTTATGTATATCCGAGGCATTACACAGGTCGAGGACCTGACCAACAGCGTGGTGTTGGGGTACGGGGTGCAGGTAAAGCTGCATTTATTTGTCTTCACAAACGAATCCCTCAAGATTCGGTTTATTCAACTGTTGAATGAGTACAGCGTCAAGTACATTGGGCTGTCCAAGATACATGGCATGAGACCAATGACGCAGTTGCAGTTCGATGGGGAGCGACTTGGGTTTAGGCGGGAGACGCTGGAGGTGTCGACGGAATTCGCGGTCCTCAAGTGGGGATTAAAACACTCCACCAGTCCCGTCAAACGACTCCTCGGGACTACTTCGGTCGCGTTTGTAGAGCGAGACCCCGCCACCTACAACGTGGTCGGGGCCTATTTCCTAAAAAATATCTTTGCCCTCGTTCGTTGTGAGGACGATAGTCAAAAATTTATAGTAGAACTGAAAGACCCTCAAAAGTCGAAGGAGTACACCGCTACCCAACGTGACGCACTGCTTGCCCACATTCTCGATGCGTGTCGTGGGGTGGGGAACACACAGGCCGCTGTCTTGGACGCCCCAACGAACCGTGGGAAACGCTTTTGTAGCTTCTCCACCGTCGCCTCCGAGGAGATTGAAGGTGGACTGCTGAATGCGTTGGTAGCCCCACAAAAGTACCTCTCCGAGGCCCCCGCAGGTACCGCGGATTACCTCGACATTATCGAGTTCTTTAACATCAACGTCCCTTACAACGGGTTACAACTGAGTGAAAATAAAGAGGGTATTTTTGCGGAGAATAGGGAGCGGCTCATTTTTAACGCCGCGAACGCACTTCTTCAGCGCTCCGCCGAGGCGCGTCAGCCTTACGAGATGATTCAGTACCTCGCCGCGCTGAAACGGCTCTGTTCCTCTCGACCAGGTTTTAGCGGTCTTGCGGTCGTGCCCTCTCTAGTCAAGGCGAGTGGGGCCCTCGTCACTACGGCCATCAAGTCGAACGATACTGCCACCCTCGTGGCGGCATTGAACTACCTCAACGTGCTCATGTGTCCACAACACAATAACTACGACGTGGAGCACGAATCGATTAATAAGAATCGAATGCTCTCCGCGAAGAGTCTCTGTGAAGGTTTGCTGAATTTGCTAAAGAAGCACATTAAGGAAGAAAGGGCCTCCTTGTTGATTCAAGGGCTGTTGCAGTTCTTTGTGTTTGCCCTCTGCCCGCCCTACAGTGAAACGACGGACGCCAACCTTTTTTTCCAACTTATCGAGTCGGTAGTGTCGATTGTAGGGAAGAGTATGTTTTCCCTGTTGAATCACCCCTGTGATGCGATTCGGTTCCTTGCGGGACAGATTATTCGGGTGATTATAGAAGAAGGGGAGGAAGAGCAGTTCAAGTTTATGCAACAGGCGGCCTTATCGGAAGGTGGTATTTTGATGGAGTTTAACGTCGCGGCCTTTAGTAAAAACCGACTACTCCGTGATCTTGCCCGGCGCTTGCTGGCGTTTTGGACCTACGAGAACCCCACCACACAGGATTTACTCCGTCGAATGATTCCATTGCCGTTACTGAACTTTCTCCAATCCTCCGATGCCCCTCCTCCAGACGAACTGACCATGGAGGTATCCAAAGGGGTAGCCCCGATGCCAATGGGGTACATGGAGAAGTCTGGCTGGTACAAGAAGCGGTTTAACCCAAAGAGTGTGGCGCCTGGGGCTCCGGTCGCTGTGCTTCCGAAACGAACCACCCCAGTAGCGGACGACACAGCGGCGACATCGGAGGCGAACCAAGACAACCTGGAAGAGGAACTGTCACAGAACACCAAACTCAGTCTACGAAAGCGACAGATTCGAGTCCACCCCTCGCTGAACTGGAGCATGCTATTCTACCAGTTAGGGAGAGACCACCGTCGCCCAGACCTCATTTGGAACCACGCCACCCGTCACGAACTGAAGCGGGCGATTGAAGTGGAGCTGGCCGCCTTTGAGGCAGGGACAGAGTCGAGTGGGGAACAGCCGGTGTCGTGGAACCACTACGAGTTTGAAGTGCACTATACGAGTCTGGACGATGAACCCCGCATTGGCCAACACTACCCAAGACTGTTGTTTGAAAACAAAACCCCCGTTGTGGACAAACCCAGAGACTTTTTCAACGACCTCTACCACCGCTATCTCCTGGTAGACGATAGTGCCACCAAGCTAGAGTGTCTACAAGGGATGAGTATACTGTACGCCCACTACCCCGAGGAGATTGGCTACTTTAACGATTTGCCCTTTTTCATCCACGCCTACAGTGAGACGGTAGACCCGGCCTACCGGGACCGACTACTGCTCTTCTTTGCGGAAGCACTTAAAGTTCGACCGAATGTGAAGGCGTTTCTTGACTCGAATGGGTTAGATGCGCTCGTAGCCGACGTGACGCTAGCCCAGCTGCACATTGACCGCCCCCACCTGAAGGTGACGACGAATGCGATTGAGCTGGATGGGGCCCGTCTGGAGGATCTTCAAAAGAAGGAAAAGGAGTGGTACTACACCAAGGACGGGGCCAAGGCGGGTCCGGTGTCTTACGTCGAGTTAAAAGCGCTGTACAAAGAGGAGGCGGTGGTTTCTACTTCCAAGGTGTGGGCACAGGGGATTGCGGGGTGGAAGAAGGTGAAGGATATCTCTCAGCTCAAGTGGGGGATCGTGGCAGAAGGGAGTCCCAGTATTCTGACGCTCACCGAAGTCACCTGCACTATTCTTGACATCTTTATTCAGATATGTCAGCAGTACCCCTCGCGGACGACTGGGGCGCCACGATGCAACCGCCTCCAAAAGTGAAACGGTTTCTCTGTAGCCCTGGGATTCTTCCCCACATTGTCCAGCTCCTGCTCACTTTTGACGGTGGAGTCTGCACCCGTGTTCACACCCTGCTGTACCACCTTATGGAGGACTCCCCCTTCATGGGACGGTTTTTTCTCACCGGGGTGTTCTTCTTTTCCCTCATGTACAGCGCGTCGGATGTGTTACCCATGTGCGATCTGCTTCACTTGACTCACTTGAAGCAGTCCTTCACTTTTCCGCACACCACCAATGAAACCCTCCGGCACAGTATTCTGTCCCCCATGTTACCCCCTGCAATGGTCTGCTTCCTCCAGAACCACGGCCCGGGGGAGTTTGCCAATGTATTCCTCGGGGAGTATGAAACGCCCGAGGCAGTGTGGGGGAAAGAAATGCGACGACACTTGGCGTCTAAAATTGCCTACCACATCTCCGATTTCACCGCTCGGTTGTTGGGGAATAATAGTTTGGTGTACCAATACTGTCCGATTGCCGTGGTGGAGTACGAACAGCTCCAAAATGAACTCTTCTGTCATCAATACTACCTTCGTCACTTGTGTAACGAACAGTTGTACCCCGACTGGGAGATCAAAGAGCCGGTCTCCTTTCTTCTCGCTGTACTGGAGACGTGGAGACTGGAACTCAACAAAAAACCCTCCGACCTCACTCTGGATTCTTGCTTGGAAGAGCTTGAAATTACTGAGCTGAAAGAGGAATGCATCTCGGACACGTTCCCCCTGGTACCAGTTCGAAAAGCCTACTTTCGTCTGGCCGCACAATACCACCCCGATAAAAACCCCAACGGAAGAGAAAAGTTTGAACGAATTCAGCAAGCCTACGAGTTCCTCACCTCACGGCGGTCCAAGGAGTCCTCCGAGCCTAGTCCGTCGAACATTGTGCTCCTGTTACGGTCTCAGTCCATTTTGTTTAAACGATGCTCGGATGTGTTGAAGGGCTACAAGTATGCTGGTTATGAGCTGCTATTGAGACTACTCCAAACGGAGCTCAATGATAAGGAGGCCTTCCATAAAGACACCGTTCTCATTGTCCCCGCGGTGGAGTTGTGCTACTACACCGTCGAGAATGTGCCCTTGAACGCCGATGAATTGCAGGAGGAGGGAGGGATCCGGCTGATGGCTCAAGCCCTGAATCGGGCCTTTGAGATGATCACACCCAATGCCACCGACGACCAGGTACACGTGGCGCTGGCCACCTACGCCATCCAAACCATCGCCGTGAGCGGGCAGTTCAAAGACTGTCGAAAGAAGATCAAGGAAGAACCCACGCTATCCTACCTCGCCTGTAAAGGCGCTGCCCTGCGTGACGCTCCGAAGCTCGCTCGAGCCTGCATTCAATCGTGTGCAACGCAGTGTTTAGACCCCGACATGCAGGAAAGAATCATACAGCATGGTGCGGTGTGGCACCTACTTCGATTTCTCTTCCAGTACGACAGCACCGTCGCCGACTCTGGAATACCGCTGCAAGAAAAACACCACATTCAGCTCTTCTCGAATCGAGCGGCAATATACGCTCTGCACGCGCTCTACGCCGTGGCCGGTATTTGTCCAAATAAAAAGGAATACTACAAAACACAGCCGAATCCCACCATTTTTCGATTACTGGAAAAGCTCCTCACGCCCTACATTGTAAACCTCATGAACACGGGTTCACCAGAGTCCAAAATTTTAGAACTGCTCAACACCAATGTGGAGACCCCGTACTTTCTCTGGTCAAACAGTACCCGGACGGAGCTGGGGGAGTTGCTCGACACCAACTCGGCCCTGTGCGCCGCCGCTGGACCGGAGGAAACCAACTTGCCCTCCCTCGAGTGTGCCTCCTTTGAGTACACGCTCCATAAGAATGAGCTCATTGTGGGTGGTGTGTTTCTGCGGGTGTTCTTGGAGAAGCCCAACTTTGACATTGAAGACCCGAAAGGATTGTTACAGTCGCTCTTTGACTTTTTCGTCAACACCCCCCTCCCCAACGGCGGCCCCGAAACATCACCGTCCGTTCCCACTGAGGAGCAGTGTAGGCTGGCGGCGACGAGTATCCATCAGTTGGTGCTAAAGTACCCCGACGACACGTACGACTTGGTGGCCCTCTGCATGGATGTGCTGGTCGATCTGCTTTCCCCGCAGTGGTCCCCCACCATACACAAGGAGGTGTTGTGGACGCTGGAAGGGTTGGTCAAGTACCCCTCTTGTGTTTCGGCGTTGGGGAACAGTAGTGTGGCGATGGCGCACTTTGTGGTGATGCTACAGGAGGACGGAGAGGAAATCGCCGAGTTACTGTTAAAGTACTTGACCATTGTGTTTCCGGTCAGTCGAACTCTCACGCAAGCCGCACTGAACAAGGGCTTCTATGTCGTGTTGTTAAATTACTTGGGCTCCAAGGGAGAGCAGTTGAAGCTGAATGCCGCTACCTGTCTCTCCGCGTTACTGGGAGAGAAACTTTTTGGACCGAAAATAATGATTCAGTGCAGCAAGTTTTTACCCTCCGTCATTTGTGAAACCCTCAAAGAGAGCCCTTCCCAGGGCACCATCCTACTCGAAAGCACCTCAGAAAACCCAGAATTGATATGGAATGCGAACAAGCGAAAAGCCTTTGCGTCGAATGCGGCTCAAATTGCAGAGAATGTGGTGAAAGCAGCTCGGGAGGACCCCGAGGGGGTATGGAGCTTTGGGGAAGCCGACCAACAACTATTAACGCCTCCCGTGTCGGACGTGTGTGTGGGTGGGGTATATCTCTCCTTGTACCGCGAGCAGTCGTCGTGGGCGGTCCGGAAGCCGAAGCAATTTCTTGCCGATCTCTTGGAGGAGTACATCACCATTAGTCAAGACACCGCCTCCTCGGCCAGTTCCAAAGACGACCGAGAGAAGAAGACCACGCTGGTGGTGGACTGTGCCTCCCGCCTGCTGTCCTCTACCCCATCCCTGCGGGACTCTATCGCGGCGATGGGGTATGTGGATAAGATAGCCCGACAGCTCAACTCGACCGACCCCGTCCTCGCCAAAAATGCGCTGCGGTGGTTTTACGAGATTGCCCAATCCAGCGTGTGCGTCGAGCAGCTCTGCAGCAGAGACGGAGACCCTCTCCAGGCCCTCCTACAGTACCTCCAGTCTCACCCACTGCAGGGACAGCTGGCGGCGGTACTGGAGATTATGGAAAAGTTGGTGGCCCACGCCGTTCCCTCGTGTCGTATCGTGGAGAAGGCGTTAAAGAACAAACTTCCCGAGTTTCTTCTCCAATGGTTAGAGAAGGGAGTCAGTGATGAGGCGGTGGAGGGGACGAGTCCGGCGGCCGTGCGAGCCCTCATTATTAAAATCCTCAAAGGACTCCTCCACACCGGAGATGCAGTTCATACCCCTGCGCTGGAGGAAATACTCTCCCGCAGTGAGGTGTGGCAAAAGTACAAGAATCAGAGTCATGACCTATTCTTGACGCAGAACCGCTTTGGGGGTCTACTGTCCGACGGGTCTAACGACACACGCAATCAGAGGGCGCCACCCTTGTCCCTGACCACCTCCGCCGCCGTGCTACAGAACAGTGAACCTCCACCGCTTTAACACGTAAGCGTAACACACCAAAGGGAAAAGAAGAAAAAAAAAAAGAAGAAGGTATTAATCAGCTACAGGTAAATCCAAAAGGAGTAACTGAATAAAGAAGCGTAGACCACAACTAGCAGTGCTGTATTTTATTTTGTTGTTGTTGTTGTTGTTGCTGTAACCACATTCTTCCTTCCCAAGTGCATTTTTTTTTTTTTTTGTAGTATCCAGTATTCCTTCTTTATTTGCTTCACCTTTCTCACCGATGAAGAAAATCATAATAATAATAATAATAAGAGGAAGAGTGCTTTGATCTTTTTTCTATTTTCCCCTTGGAATTTTTACTTCTCTCTCTCTCTCTCTCTCCTTTTTCCCTTCTACTCTACATCAGTTCTCACTAAAGACTTCTTTTTTTTTTTCTCGCTATTCTACTCACAGCAATGGATTCCTCCCTCTTGTACGATGCCCCTCCCTTCACCCCCGCGTCCTTTATCGAGGACGAGCTGAATAGTTCGCGCAAGAACCGCTCCAAGATTGACCCCACCAAGTTCAAGACGAAAATGTGCCGTAACTACCTCAGCGGTATCCCCTGCCCTTTTGAGGAGCACTGCGCCTTCTCCCACGGAGAGGCCGACGTCACCCTCGACGTGCAGTCCCCTCTCTCCACCGCCCCCTACACCTTTGGGCGCCGCAAGGAGGGCTCCGATACCTTCAGTGACAGTCAAGAGCTGCCCCCACCGCCGTCCTACGAGGAATCCGTCCAGCCGCCCGTGTACCCCTCTCGCTTCCGTTACGACCCTTACAGCTCCACCTCCATCTACGCCTACGAGTAACATGTCTCTTCCCTTGAAGGAAACGATGGATGTGTAAGGAGAGAGAGAGAGAGAACTATCTTTTTGTTCCTCTCTCTCTCTCCCGAGCTTCAGCGACTTTGCTACTACTGCGCTCTCTCTTTCCTATTCGAGTATATTGTTTTATTTGGAAGGTAAAGAGAGGAGTACAAGTCGTTAAAATATTTGAAGCCTATTTATGCGAGTGTGTGCGTGCTGTGTCTGAATATATATATAAAAAAAAAAGAAAAGGAGAGAAAAAGAAACGGAACCAAACGAAGAAAAAAAAAACGGGAACCGTTGGAGACGATATTATCCGTGGAGTTCTGAGTGGTTATTTCTCACTCTTTTTTTCTCTGTGTTATTTTTTTTTTTTTGTTTTTTACAGCTATTATTACAATTATGTTTATAATGGTTGGCCGTCGATGATGGATCACTAAATAATAGTGTAGGAATAAAAAATAAAATACAGAACACGTAAAAAAAGTAAAGAGATTAACACTTTAGTGATTTTCGTCTATTTTCACTGGAAAAGGATTGATTTAATCACGCTCCCGGAATCTTCTTCCATTAAAATAAAGGAAAGAAAAATAAAAAATAGAAAAGAAACGATAAAAAAAAAAAAGAACAGAAGAAAGTAGTCTCCCTCGTGATGACAACTTTCTGTCTACTTTTATAGTTGTTGTTTTTTTCTATTACTATTATTTCTTTCTTTTTTTTTTTATGTCGAAACGCACCAAGTACGGAAAAAAAAAAAAATACTGAAAAGGACAAACAAAAAAATGAAAACGGAAAATTACTTTTTTTTTTTTTCGTTTCCCCCACGTCTGCCGCACCTTCCTGTCCTCTCTCTGACTTTCCTAAAAGTAAGCAGAGGAGAATTATTGACGACAGCAATCACTTTTTTTTTTCCTTATCTCTTTTTGTTGAATAAAAAACGAACAATAAAAAAATCTATACTGTACGCACAGCTGAACAGAAAACGCAGAAACCATAATTGTGCTTGCGCGCTCCCAATTAAATTGAGTTCCTTTCTTCTCTCTGAGTAAAAAAAAAAAAAAAGAATTATACTCTGTAATACACACGCGTTTTTTTTTGTTTGTTTTTTTTCTTCTCCACTACTACTTTTTTATTTTACGAGCTGCAAACTTTTTCTTTAATTCTTATTTTCTGAACACTTTAGCTGCCTAATTATCAGAAAAAAAAACTGGGACAACAACAACAAAAAATAATAATATAATAATCATGAATAATATTATATATATATATATATGTATATTTATGTACAAAAAAAAAAATGTTGGTCTACGTCAGTTTCAACGTTCAATCCAAGTGCACCACGAAAAAAAAAAGGTAAAGGTATAGGAATTATAATTATCCGTAAAGTGACTCTTTCTTAATACCCTTTGCGGTATATATATATTCGTGTTTGTATCCCTCTCTCTTTTCTGCTTCGGAAGAGAGCACTGTCACATGATTTATTGTTATTATTTATTCGCTTGTTTTTATCCTTTTTTACGAACAAAACCCCCAAAAAAAAGTAGTGGAATGGTCTGCTGTTGTGGCGGACCAACAAAAAACGGGGAAAGCAATTTCTTCCACACTAATATTATAATGATTATATTTATTTATTTTGTTTGTATGTTCACCCACACACCTCTTTTTTTTTAAAAAAAAAAAGGCAAAAGAGAAAAATATACATTTGCCTGTATATCTTTTTTTTTTTTACCTTTATTTTTTTTTTTCTGTTATTTCTGCCAGCGCCCTTTTACACTACCCCACCCGTGTTTAACTATAGTTCTATTCGTTCGTTAGGAAGTACAATCAGAGTACAACGAAAAAAAAAAAAAAGAAAAAGAAAAAAATACTGAGAAAAAAAGTGTACTTTTTTTTTTTTGCTTCTTTTACTGTTGGGTTCTACTTTTATAGAAGACAGTTTTGGGCTTTCACACTCTGTTCTTCTCTTGCTCTCTTCGGTCCTACGTTATCACGAATTATAACTTTTAAAAAACACTGAGTGGTGATAGCGAAGGGGAAAAAAGAAATCTAAAAAGTGTTTCAAGAAAAAACTAAAAGGAATAAAATTAAGTGAGCCGCTTCTTTTTTTTTTTTCGTTTATTTTTATTTTATTGTTGTTTACGATTCTTTTTTCGCTCTTTTTTTTTTTACCACTATTATTACTATTATTATTTTGGTTTTCCGTACTCCCGAGTTCCTTTTCAAATTGCAAATACCAAATATGAAAAAAAAATATACCAATACAAATATTTTCAGTTTAACAAATATTAATAATAATGTGTTCTTTTGTTTATTGTACAGTATTTTCTTATTCAGCTCTCTACGTCTTATAAGCCATTTCCCTTCTCTGTCTTTATCTCTTTATTTCCTACCAAAAAGAAAAGAAAAGGACTACATTTAATTATAATAATTCCAACCCCCGTAAACTGTATTTAAAGTTATATATATATATATACACTTTTCATTCCTTCAGTTATTTATATACATTTCAAATAGCTTCATTATTTCTCATTGGTGAAACGTTTGTTATTATAGCTAACCACACACACACACACACACATAAACAATCAGAAAGAGAAGAGAAGAAAAGAAAAAAAAAGACCGACCCCATCTCCTCACACCCAATCACTATCCTTAATATTTACTATTAACATTATTATTACTATTACTCACGAACTTCCCAGCGTCCCACTTTCTACTACCTAATAAAAGAAAAAGTGAAGATGAATCCCAGTGATATTAACGCTATTGTGGAGGCTGCCAGTAGCAGCAGTCATTCTACGATTACCTCCAGTCAGGAGCATAAAGAGACGAACGCCAACCGCCCTCCTCCCCCGCCTTACCGCCCGGCCGACCAACTCCTCTCCGCCGCGGAGGTGGATCACTGTGGGGCGATTGAGAAGGAAAAAGTAAAGACGGTCCTCTGTGTTTATTATATGCGAGGGAACCGATGCAAGTACGGCACACACTGTGCGTTTGCCCACGGTGAGGATGAGCTGCGGGCCCCACCCGAGGAGATGGTACAGCGCAAGAGAGAGTTGACGGAGCAGCAGGCACAGCGACAGGAGGAGCTCGCCCGTCAGCCTCCACCGCCGTACGCGGAGAAGGAGTCGTCCCACCGTCAACCCCCTCCCCACAAGTCGGACAAGAATGGTAGTGCTAATCATAATCACCATAACACTAATAATAATAATAATAATAATAATAATACCAAGTCAGAAAAGGGGGGAAGTAAGACGACGACAAACCGTCATGCTTATAACCGCCGTGATGACCGTCGGGAGCCTCCCAGTTATGAAACGTTCAAGGAGAGTGGCAGAGGTGGTAGAGGTGGCCGTGGGGGTCGTGGTACTCGTAACCCTCGTGGCGGCCGCTACTAAACCGAACAAGAAGGAAGGAAAGGCAAGGTGGGAAACAGAGGAATCTTCCAAACAAAGCTGACGTGCTTCTTTTGTTTTTATTTTCACCTTTCTTCGCTGCTGTTATGGTTAGGTAGTTAGTTTTCCCCTTCCTCATCGCCGCCCTTCTTTTAAAGTAGAACCGGGAAACAAGTACAGAAATAAAAATAAAAAATTAATTTTATTAAGAGAAAAAAAAAAAATAACAACATCAAAGATAAAAATAATAACTATAATTTAAAGTAATACAAGTGAAATAATAATAAATAAAATAAGTTGATAAATAAGTTGATAAATAAACGAAAAAAAATATTATATAAAAGAATTTATTTAATTGAATTCTGTAAGTACAGTCATATATCTAAAACGGCTCTTTAAACTGCCGTGAACTTCTAAAAACACAGAAAAAAAAAACTTTCCTTCTCTCCTATGGTACTTATGTACTGCTATCCTATGTATGACTACTTTTAACTGCCCAATGGAACTATATTTCTTTTCTCATTCTCCTTCTTTTCTCCCTTTTTCAATATTAATACTAATACATAGAGAGTGTATGCTGTATTATATACGACTATAACTGCACTTCTAAGCCAACTTTTCTAAAAGGAAAAAAAAAATCTGCCAAATTCAATTTTTCGTGAGTATAACATCTTCGACTAAAGCGAAACGGAGACGTTTATTTTGAATTTTTTTAAACTTTTTTCTGTTTTTGTTTTCTTTTTCTTTTTTATAATTTACTATCCTCAAAACTCAGTCAAAATAAAATAAAATAAAACAAAACAATGTCCGTTGAAAGCGCAAAAGTTAGCCCTAGTACTAATACTTTGACTAATAATAATAATAACAATAATAACAATAACAATAATAGTAATAGTGGTGTTCACTGTACTAATAATAACAATAGTAGTAGTAGTAACAATGCGAACAAAAAAGTGTCGCTACAGAATCTTTTCGTAGCAAAGCTTCCCCGTAATCTAACCGACAAGGACCTTCTTCACCTCTTTGAAGAACACAAACCCACCAGTGCAAAGATCATGCTAGACGCTGCGACAGGAAAAAGTAAAGGATTCGGATTCGTTCTATTCTCCACCGAGGCGGAAGGCAAAAAGGCGTACGATGCCTTGAACCGAAAAAGCGTTCGCTGCTGTGGTCATAACTTTACGTTAGTGATTTACCCCTCTGAGCACGACGGTAAAAACGCCGACGTCGCCAGCCGTGCCCTCTACATCCGTAACGTCCCTCTCACCTCCTCGAAGGATCAGATAGAAACCTTTCTCAGTAGTTTTGGTAACCTCACCTATTGTGCTATCCGCGAGGACCACTACGGCAATCCGGTGTGGGTGATATACGCCGAGTACGAAACCGTGGAGGCCGCCAAGAACGCGCTGTCCAAGATTCATGGGAATAATAGCTACTTTCAGAACTCGGTCCCTTTGCTGGCCAAGTTTGAGGACACCGACTACGCCAAGGTGGAGCGACGCCGCCGACGGGAGGAGAACAATGCACAGGTGTCGAACAGCGGGACCATCTTTCCCCCACCTCGCCCCGATAGCAACAACGCCAGCGGCTCCGCAGTCGACGCCACCCCCCTCCCTAGTGGGGGACACAAGATGCATTCCAACACAAATGGGAATCACTCACACTACAACAGTAGCGGGGCCGCGAATGGCAGCGGCGGTTTGAACTCTCCTACCAGTTACCTCTTCAACCCCTCCGCCTCCTCCTTCCCCTACAGCGCCTTTAACTCCTTCCCCAGTGCCTCTGCTAACCCTTTTCTGTATCCCAACTACCCCAATGGAAACCCTTACGCCATGGGCAGTCACAGCGCCTCTCAGAGCTATCAGCAGAACAGCTATAATAACAATAACAGCGGCTCTATGAGTGGGAATGCGATGGGTTTCCCTGTAAACGTACCCACACTGTTGCACCCCACTCCTGGAGTGTGCTACACCCTCGGCGAGAGTGGCCAGCAAATATTTATCCCCGCCTCCTCGGTGAGTCCCAACACCTCTCCTTCCCCTTCCCTCAGCCAACCCCAACGCACTGCCTCCCTGGAGCAGGGATACTTGAACCCTAACTTTCTCAATAATAATAACAGTAACAGTAATAATACTACTTTCCCTAGCGCCGTCAGTCCGCCCTATTTTCCTCCGTCTGGCTCTATCCCGTCCCTCACCCCTCCTGCCCACCCTACTACCACCACCGCATCACTCAGTGGTCAAAGTAACAACAACAACAATAATAACAATAATAACAACAACGCGGCCGAACCCACCTCCAACCCCCATCATCACCCTCTCTTCTCTGATCAAAACACATTACTGCAACCGCAATTGGTCAACAGCGTCTTCGTCGATGGCACTCATCAGTACTTACTGTCTGGGGAAAACATTGCCTCCCTCCCAACCTCTTTCTTTCCAGAAAGTAGTGGAGGTCAATTATAATTACAATAATAATATTAATAACATATCATAATTGGTGAAGCGTTGGACTTCTTTTTTTTTCTTTAGTTTTTGTTTTCTTTTTAACACTTTATATTTTGATCTTACTTTTTTATTTTATTTTACTTTTACTTTTAAGTATTATTATTACCCCCTTTTTTTTTTTCGTGTAATTTTTTTTTTATTATTATTATATTATTATATATAAATACATATATTCTTCGTCCTATTCCACGTATATATATATACAAACATATATGTTTAAAAAAAAAAAAGAAAAAAAAAAGATAGCACAGTAATAACTATATCAGTAAATAGTTAATATTGTAAAACGTAATTATTTAAAAGGTTCATGTTTTCTTTCTTCGTTTAGATTTTTTTTTTTTTTGATCTCCCCCCCCAAAAAAAAGAAAAATCTTCGTTGTTAATAACCTTCCTTACGTGAATTCAAAGTAATTACTGTGAGTATTAGCTGTTTATTTCTCTATTATGAGGGGTGCAGAAGGGGTAAATTGTACTTTTTTTTTTTATAGTATGGTTACAGTTAATTATATCTAAAACAAACAAACAGAACAAAATAATAAATAAACAATTACAATAATAAATTAGTGGCACTATAGAAATAGCAAGAACAGTCCGACCACTAAAAAAAGAAAAAATAATAATAATATAAAAACAACACAAAAAAAAAAAAAACCTGTTTGTTTTGACCAAAAGGTTCAAAAGTAGGATTTGATAATAATAAGTTAAACTATAATAGTAAGCAAAAATGAATTCTTTTTTAACTTTTTATTTTCAAAAGGATAATATCTGCACTTTAAAAAAAAAAAATAGTAAAATACTATCACTGTAAGAGTTACAGTAATAATAAAAAAAAAGAACAACTTACTCTTTTTTTTTTTATGGGCCGATTTAGCTTCTGATAGTTTTTATTCTTTTTCTTTTTGTATATTGCGCTTTGTTCTTTACTTTTGGGTGAGAAAAAAGGTAAAGAAAAAATAAATTACTCCATAAAAAAAAAAAAAAATAATGAAAAAAATTAAACTATTAATTATATTATTAGAAAGTGTCATGGTACGTTATAAGCACTTTTTTTTTTGTTGTTCCTATTATCCCTTTTATATCAAAGTGCTACGAATATAGATGAAGGTGCGGATGCTGTGTGTACATTCACACATCTATGTATTTATGGCTAAACATACTTCACCCTTTTTCTCTTTCCCTATTCTTTTCTCTGGATTCCTACTTTGAACCACCTACAACGATAGTCATTATTATTATAATAGTCATCATACAACATCTTAAACTATAAATTTTAGCTACGTCAAGAAAAACAAACGACATATATAGTATAGTGAAGAGGATTAAACTCACATACACACACACACACAAGCACGCATTCGACTACGCTCAACGATGACCTCTCTACAGAATCTATTCATCGCCAAACTCCCCCGAAACCTCTTTGACGATGATCTTATGAATCTATTCAAAGACTTTGAGCCACTGAGCGCAAAGATCATGCTAGACGCTGCGACCGGAAAGAGTAAAGGATTCGGATTCGTACTGTTTCCTTCCGAGGAGAAAGGACGAAAGGCCTATGAGAAGCTCAACAAGACGCACGTCACCGTCCACGGCCACTCCTTTAATCTCTGTATTTTCCCCTCCAAGCATGACGGTAAAGTGGCGGCGGAGGAGAGTAACGCGCTATACATCCGCAACATCCCCCGCACGTACACCCAAAGGGAGGTGGAGGAGTTTCTGAAGCAGTTTGGTAACCTGACCTTCTGTGCAATGCGTGAGGACCACTATGGGGGCCCAGTGTGGGTGATCTACGCCGAGTACGAAACCGTGGAAGAGAGTAAAAAGGCGCTGCAGAGTCTTCACGGCAGCCGCAACTACTTTGACTACCCTGCCGCTATACTGGCCAAGTACGCCGACACTGAAGAGGCCAAGAAGGAACGTCGAAAGCGAAGGGAGAATCACGGTCACGGTTCTGATGGGGCGGCGGGAAACCACCACAAC
This sequence comes from Angomonas ambiguus, assembly GCA_019695575.1. Taxonomy (NCBI): domain Eukaryota; phylum Euglenozoa; class Kinetoplastea; order Trypanosomatida; family Trypanosomatidae; genus Angomonas; species Angomonas ambiguus. Next base: position 197,925 of record JADNSB010000012.1, on the reverse strand, counting down.
AACTCCATGGGACGTCACATGAATAACAATAACAACAACAGTAATAATAATAATCTCAGTAATAATAAGAATAACAATAACAATAACAGCAACAATACGAACGACGTTGGGTACCGAAACGCCACCTCGTACGGCCACTATCAATCCCACAATCAGTACCGCAATGATTACGGCTCCAAATACCCCCAACACCTCCACGAGGATCCCGCAGGCACCTCTAGCGGCCTCCGTGGTACCGGCTTCTTCGCCCCCATGTCCAACACCATGGAGGGCTACGGAGGTAACTTTGCCGCTCCGCCTTCTATCCCTAGCGTGGTCTCCAAGGGAGCTCCGGAGCATCCCCCACACTACTCGAGTAGTAACCCGAGCCTCAGTAATCCAAACAACAATGCGGGGCCAAATGTGAATAACACCGCTACTGCTTTTACTGCTAACACTAACAATAACAACAGTATGAATAATAATAATTTGAATCCCAACGCAAGCGACTTTCCCGATCCCACGAGTTACGCTCCCTCGCGGGACACTAATAACAACAATAATGGTGCCACAAATAGTGGAATAGCAGCAGACTTTCTCAACGTCACTTTCCCTACCGTTACCCACCACAGTCAGAGCGCCCGTAGCACCACACCTGTCACACCGCTTAACATTAGTTTCGATGTTGGAGGCACAGAAGGGTCCAACGCCCACAACACCCCCAACCTCGTCGCCGCCAATGGCAATACCGCCCACTTCATGCCCCGTACCCCGGAGCGCAGTTCCAGCATGATGAGCGGCAGTACCAGTCTAGTTTACCGCCACAACCCTTACGCCCCACTCACCCCAGTGAGCTCCTGCAGCTCTCAAGGACCCAGTACCCCCAAGTCTGGCGCCATCTACATTGACACCGTCAGTGGGAATATTACCTCGAACGAACACCTCGCCAATAGCGGACTGAATCCTGGTCGATTTAGTAGCTCCAATAGGAGTTGAACACGTGCTGTACTGTCTATATATGGTTATAAATAAATAAATATATATAAACGTATAAATATATATGTGCACCGCCTTCCCTTTTCCTCATCTCCGCTAATCCCTTCAAGGAAAAAAGAAGAAGGGAGAAGGGAAATGTGTAGTAGTACTAAAGTTGAATATAATTAAAAGATAAAAAAAAAAGGCATACATCCGTGTAAAGTTAAATTAGCAATCCTTACACATGTATAAATATGAAACAGCTGTGGTGAAAAAGAAAAAAGTTTTTGGAATAGGTGGCCCAACCGGGTAATAATAAAAAAGTTTACAGTAAGTATTTTTTTGAAATTAGCTAAAAAAAAAAAGGCGCCACTTTGACTTCTTTATCCTTTTTTTTCCTTAAATTGTTACTTTTGTGTTTTTATAGTTTTTTTTTATTTGTACTTTTATATATCTTTTTCCCCAAACAAACAACCGAAAATTGAATGCTGTGTCCTAAGTGTCAGTAAAAGCGGCTCCTCTCTCTCTCCCTCCCTCTCTCCATCTCTTTTTATCTTTCTCATTAGAAGGGAGAATAGAAAAGAAAAATCGTCTCGTGTATCGGTAAGGCTTTCAATGCGGGTAAAAGTAGAACTGTTTCTCCCACCTCCCTCTACCGGAGGTCACGATGATGTCGCACTCCGTAGTGTTTGGTATATCGAGGCACTACTGCGGCAGTCCTCGGCTCGTAGCTACTACGCGACGAGGAGTTATTTGTGGGCGAAACAAAGTTTTCTTTCCGTTCTTAGGAAGGGGACTGCTCCAGACACTGAAACGGCTTCGAAAGAACGATTTCCGGGGGAGCAGAAACCCGGTGAGTTTATGGTGCGGTACACTGGAGTGATGGACACGTGCGACTGTGCGGAGGACGGCGAAGTCGCCCTCATGATGTTGAAGGACGTCACCGCTCTCTTCCCAGGGTCCTGGGGGAGGCTGGAGTGGGTTGACGAGAAAGGGGTGGCGCTAGGCGGTACGGTTGACCGCACCAACTGCCTCCTAGTCCCTCTGTCGGACGCCATCGAGGAGAACGAAGACGTCTGGATGCAGCACCTAACTCTCTGGGGTCTGAACGAGTGGGACTATGTGGAGCAGTTGAACCGCCGCCTGTGGTTACGGGGAGGGCGGGTGGTGGTGGCCACCGGGGAGGCGATACAAGAAGAGCCTTTATTAACGGAGGCGCTGGAGAAATGGATAAAGGAATACGTCTGTGGTTCCCTACTTTATCGCTCCTTCTTCTCGTGTGTCGCGGCGCTCCCCTCTACGATGGCGGTACTGTTGTCCTCTTCCCCTACAGAGCAGTCCACCCAGCTACCGAGAGAGTGGATTAAAGAGGTGGTAGGGTACCACGTGGAGCACAAGCTGTCGTGCATCACCACCGATACCGCCTCCTTCCGTCTGCTTCCGCCTTCAACGCACTCCCCCTTTAATAATCGCCCGACGGCGGAGCGGGAGACGGAGCGGTTTAAGACACTGTTAAACGAGTTCGATATTATCACGTCCAATGGTCACTGGGTGAGAACACCCATTGTCCTTCTCCCACGCCACCTGGTGCGTTATTTGGTGTTCCACGAGGTGAACGGCTACGTGGGTCGTGCGCTTCGGCTGGACGACCTTCCCACTACTACTGGAGCAGAAGGGAAAGAGGTACCGCCCGCTAAAGAAGAGATACTTCTGGGCGTTCAGCTGGCGTGGGCCCTTCAGCGCTACCAGGACAATGCGGAAGTGAACCGGTACACCAATCCCGAAAGTCTACTCCTCGCACGGGAGATCACCGCACGACATAATGAAGCCAAAAACAGAATTCGACAGCAGTGGGCGACCACTCCCTCTGGGGAACTCAACCCCTCCTCCACGGCGCCCTACGAGGCCCTCTCTGAATCCCTCTTCTCCCCTCACCCCACCTCCTACCGCGGTGACGGTCTAGAAGCCCTCTCTCCTCCACTTCTGTGTAAGACCTCTGAGAATACAGATCGGCAGGCCGACTACCTCCAGCACATGGACGAAATCTTCTCCACGGCGCAGGCGGAGTCTGACGGTGATGAATCTGTAACCACCACCACAACAACAACAACGGAGGGCTCGGAAGAGGAATCAGAAACCAGAGAGCTCCGAAAAGAATTGAATATTATTACGGATCACTTCTACGATGGGGAAGGACTCACTCAAGATGAAGCACAATCCAATCTGGCCAAGGAGGTGGCAGAAAACGCGCTCTTTGTGGACTTAATTCGCCAAATGAAAAGGGATAAGGGCTCCTTTAGGCCAAAATAAATAAGTACGAAACGGTAAAAGAGAGAAAAAAAAAACTGCTTGATCATTACACATAATTATTTATCTGATTAATTTAGTTTTAGAATACCTCAACTGGAGGAACTTCGTTGGTCTATTGGTGAGTGCTCTTCTCTACCTTCGCTATGATTTCCCTCTTTTCCTTTTCTGTACTATCTGGTGGTATTCCTATACTTCCAGTACCACAGTTGCATTACATTACAAATTAGTTTAACAGTCATGAGTGAGGAGGAGCGGGAATACGTCTGCACTCCACGGGAGGAGGTGCACTGTATGACGGTTACCGACGAAGGGGTCTGGTGGTGTAGTACACAGCGCGAAGTTATTTTTTGGAGTAAAGATGGAGAGGAACCCGTTCTATTGCTTGAGGTGGCCGAGATCCCTCAACGAATGTGTGTCACTGCGAACGACTCCCTCCTCCTCCTCGTCGGCCTCAACAGTGTCTCCCTTTATCAGCTAGACCTGATAGAAGAAGTGGACGAGGAGAGTGAGGAGGTGCTGATTGAATTTAGACTGAGCTTGATAGGGACGGTGGCGTGTCCGGTGAAGGGGGCAGTGACGTGCGACCTACACGACACCACCGCCGCCGTAGGGACCTCTCACAGTTTGGTGATTGTTGACTTTGAGTCCTTTTGTAACCCCGACAGAGTCCAATCGCCCCCTACGAGTGAATTATTCGTTTCCTTTTCTTGTGAAGTCTTCTTCAAGGAGCCCGGGTGTGCCCACTGTTGCTTCTGTGCTCCCGGGAAGCTCGCCCTTCTCTCCTCGCACAACCACCTCGTAACAGTGAGGGTGGATGTATCGAGGCGACAGGTGGAATTGGAGAGAGACGGACAGATGATTGTGTTGGGGCCTCACGTACCCCTTACCATGAGCGGTCAGGCGGAGGGGATGGTGGTGGTGGGGTACTCGGACGGTACCATTCGCCTCGTGCAAGTAGGGAGTCTGAAAGTGTTCAAGGTGATGGATATTGTGAAGGAATTAGAGACTCTCGCCCTTCAGGCGGCAGAACCGGAACCCGTGGGAAAGCCTTGGGAGGTGGGGAAGAAGAACATTTCTAAGCGCAAGTTGCAAGAGAAGACAGGCGGTGAGGTGGCCCTTCAGCCAGTGGTAGTTACCACCGCTGTCGGGGCGACTTACATCACTGTCGGCACCCCCGATGCCATTGTTCGAATTCACAAGGACTCTCTGGCGGTGGACGCGGAGACTGTGTGCTGGCTCCCTGGTGGGACCGAGGTGGACTCCCCGCCGCCTTTCCTTGCGACCGCTCCCAACGGTTCCTGGGCCTCGTGGGACGCGTCTTCCTGTACCATTCTCCACAGCCTCTTTACTGGGGCGGGCGGTACGGACTTTCAAGACGACGATGTCGTCCACGCCAAGCAGGCACTGCCGTCTGGGTGGCTGCAGCCCCTTCTTCCACCCCCGAAGCCAGCGAACGAAAAGGAGACGGTGAAAAGCAGACCACTCGCAGGCGGTCGCCCCCCTAAAGGCAGCGGGTACTCCGAGGTGCCGTGGTCTGTGGAGCAGAAGAGGAGGCAGCTCAAACAGAAAAGGGAGAAGCAACGCCAGGGACAGATTGCCGCTTCACCGGCTAAAAAAACGTATCAGCTTCTAACCCCGTACAAGGCTCACCGATTCGTGGAAAAGAAGAACACAAACCGAGCGCTGGGTCCGGTGCACTCTAGTGTTACCTCGGTGCTCTTCACTGGGGGAGGAGGGGCGCTGGTATCGTGCGGGAAAGATAAGCAAACTCGCGTGATTAAATACCCCATCACCGCAAAGAACACCATCACGTCGTTTAAAGCGTCACAAGAGGAAGTACTTTCCATGGACTGTAGTCTTAGTTTGCAAAAGCCTTTCATTATAACGGGTGGGGGAGGGGGTCAAGTGTGTTTGTACGGCTTGGGAAGTGGAACGGCGCCTTTCATTGACACTAAGGTGGGTACCCCCAGCAATGGCAGCAACTTTCCGGAGGTACGTAACATTAAGTTTTTTTACATGGACAAATTCATTGCCTATACTTCACAGAATCAACTCCACTTGTGCAAGTACATGGTTAACTCCACCGATGCCGCGTGGGAACATGTGCCCCGTCACTCCATGTTGGGAAACCCCATCTTTCAACACACCATGGCGGACGCGCAGCAGATAACGGCCATGAATACGGTCAATCAGTTCACAAGTCCTCTTGTGCTGTTGGCGGGGTCGAACAAAGAACTACAAGTGGTGGACGTGATAGCGGGGTCTACGCTCTGGAGTCGTCCAGACGCGCACACTCGTGCCATTCACCACCTCCAAGTTAACACCAGCTCCCGTTTCGTGTCCAGTCACCAGATGGACCTAAACGCCTCCCACCACGAGTTCTTTACCGCCGGTATGGACAATTGTGTTCATCTGTGGGATATGCGGCTGTCCTCCCGTGTCAGACAGTTCGCCCTTCACAAGAATGCCTCTCTCTCCTCTCTGGGTCTGGCCGTCTCACCGGAGGGGGAGCGCCTCGCGGTGGGGAGTGAGGACCGATCGATTTACCTCTATGACGTTCGTCAGAGCAGTACCACACTAGACGTGATTCCCTGTCCCGCCATTCCACAGACACTGGCGTGGCACCCCGTCGATCCTGTTCTTTGTGCTGGTCTGAGTTCTGGAGAAATTGTCTTCTTTGCTCAGAAATAAGGCTGCGGCCTTTTTTCACTGTCTATTAGGTCCATAGTGTGACGTGTATAAACAAGCACACACACACACACACACACAGAGAAAAGGAAGAAAACGAATGTCGGATGAAAAAAAAAAAATTCCTTTCCGTTTTACTCTGCTAACTTATTACACTGTTCATTATTATTACTTTCTGTTCCTTTTCTTTTTTTTTTTTCATTTTATTTTGTAAACTACCCTAGTATAATAAGGATGGAAGGATATACAATTAAACACCGACTGGGCGACGGGGCACAGGGTGTGGTGTATGCGGTGGAGGACAGCAAGAAGGAGATGTATGCAATGAAAGTTTGCATCACTTCCCAGGCGAATATAAATGCGGCACTAAATGAGATGAAAGTGCTATTACTGCTAAGACACCCTCACATAGTATACTACAAAGATTTCTTTCTTCTTTTCAAGAACTCCGAAATACGAGACAAGTTCCAAAAAGTGGTGGAGGACTCCCCTCATAAGAACGCCGTGGAAAAAGAAGAACGACTCTTTAGTCTGCAAAACATTCAATCCAGCAAAATTTCCGAGCGTCTCCCCCAACAGCAATGGATCAAGGAGGACGAAGCGGCAGTGTGTTTAGTGGTGGAACTGTGTAGTAACGGAGACATGGAAGGCTTTATTAAAAAGGCTAAAAGCAAAATGTTCGACACCGGTAAACACCCCGTTCCCGAGACCGACGTGCTGCGCTGGGCAGCCCAGTGCGCCAAGGCACTGGAGTTCATTCACGAGAAGGGGTTCTGCCACCGCGATATGAAACCCACGAATATCTTCTTTGACAGTAATCAGAATGTTCGCCTGGGGGACTTTGGTCTTGCGACAGCGGTGGGTCTGGGCCGTCGCTCCGCCGTCGGCACCCCACAGTACCTAGCCCCCGAACTCCTCCTGAATGAGGTGTATAACGGAAAGATTGACGTATGGGGGCTCGGGGCTGTCTTGCTGGAGCTGCTGACGCTGGAGGAACGAAACGTGAACGCGATGGTTCTCAATGACCCCAATTGTATCAACGATTTGGTGAAGAAGATCACCAAGTACGGCTTCTCCTCCAAGCTTGCGGATTTGGTCAAAGACATGCTTCAACGTCATCCAGAGCGACGACCGACCGCCGCCGCTATTCAGGCCCGCATTCGTGACATGTCGCCCTCTCCGTCCGGGATGGGGTTGTCGATGAGTTTTGGGGGTATGAGCTGTCCAAAGTTGGACCGACAGTGTGACTGGTGTGAAGAAAAGGTCGCCTCTATTCAGTGCAATGAGTGTAACGCGGTGTACTGTGCCGAGTGCGACGTCGTCGGTCACCGTCATCACGCGCGAAAAGGACACGAGCGAACCTCTTTGATTCCCGGCGGAAACAGTCCCAGTGTGCAGAGCACCCTTTCCCGTGGTCGTCCCTCCCCCTCCGAACGCAGTGGAAGCAACGCCTCTGGTGGCCGCCGTTACTCCCGCGGGTTACCGTTGAATAGCCTCTCCGTCTCTGACTTTTCCTTGAGCCACACCCTCACCCGTAGCAGTATGGCGGAGGCGACACTGGTCCGCGTGCCAAGGGACTTTGATACGCTAGAGCTCGCCCTGAAAAGGGTGGTCAACATGCCAGAGGTTCGAAAGATTATCGTCGCGGGGGGTACCGTGATTAACACCCCTTTAACCCTTACACAGGACCTACCAGAAAACATCAAAATTGTGGGAGAAAATCCATCGCCTGTTATTGAAGTCAGTGGTGTCCCTTGTGCCGTTCACTGCCAATCCGGCAGAGGCACAATCGAGAACTTTATCATTCGCCACACTGGTCGAACCCGCAGCACGTTGAAGAACGTCGATAGTAACACCATCCACAAGGAGAAAAATAACGCCAAGACCCCCCACCCCAACGCGGTTTGTATCACGGGAGGGGAATGGTGGATACACAAGTGTCGTATCTCTTGTATCGACGGAAGTGGCGCCTGTGTGGGCACCTCCGCACTTGACAGCTCCACCGACAGCAAAGTCAAGATGGAAGAAGTAGACCCTAAAATCACCAAGTGTACTTTTATCGATGTCACCATCGCCGGAATTGACGTCTTGGAAAATGCAAGGGGGACGTACGAAGAAAACAACTTCTCTGGATGCGGCTATGTGGCCTTTATTCTTCGCAAAAACGCCACCCCAAAATTCCGGTCCAACCAAATCGTCGACTGTGTCGGAAACGGTATCTTTTGTCACAATAGCGGAGGAACAATTGAGTATAATTGTATCTCGAATAATAAAGGCATTGGTATTGTCGTCCGAGGGCCCAATGCGAATCCGACGATCCGTAAGAATCGAATTCTTTCCAACGAGCAGGCCGGCATCTTCTGCAACGAACGGTGCCAACCTGTGATTCAGGACAATGAGATTAGAGAGAACTGTAAAGCGGGAGTGCTGATAAAGACCGGTGCGTCGCCCTCCGTGATAAGGAACACCATCGAGGGCGGAAAGGAAGCGGGGGTCTACATCTTTGAAGAAGGGGGAGGGAATATCCAGGAAAACGTAATTCGTGGGAATCACAACGCTGGTCTGCTGGTTACCACTAAAGGGAGCCCGCATGTGTTGAGGAATATACTCTCCAAGAACTCGTATGAAGGGATTTGGGTGTGTAAGGAGGGCGGGGGTACTTTCTGCGAAAACGACCTTCGAGGAAATCTGAAAGGGTGTAAAGACATTGAAAAGAATTGTACCGTTATCTGGGTAGCCAACACCGAGTCCTAGAGAGGTTGTGCTGTTGTGGTTGTTGTTGTTTTGAATACTACTGTGTGTTCACGTCGACCTCTACAAACAAAAGCTTAGTCCCCCCCCCCACACACACACATCGTCAGATTAAAGGAAAGTAAAGAACAATAAAAATAACTATATTTTTACAATAAATTAGATTCAATAGTGTCGTTGTTGTTGTTGTTGTTGTTGTTTTAAAAAAAAAAAAATATTTTATTTTATTATCAGTATTTCATTTACTGTTTTTTGAAATGTACAATTGCCCATCATAATGAAAAGAACCAAAAGAAGAGAGATTTTTTTATTATTATTTTATTTTTGAAAAAAATTTCCTCTATACCGGTTCATTCATTATACATTTATTTCTAGATCTAGATTCCATACATTCCACTATATATATTTTTTATTACTATTTGATACTACATTTCCAAATTATCTATTTATTTATTTATGGTGTGTGTGTGTGAGAAAGAAACCGTCTCGGTGTAGAAACATGCATCGACATGCCTCACTGCAACTCTTCTTATTCTTTGTGTTGTGTTTTTCGTGACCGTGGTGGTACACTGGGGTAAAAGGTGCAGTATGGTCACTAGAATTCTTATTTTTCAAGCATGTCAGTAGCCGATAATATAGTCTCAGTAGTCACGGACTATCTCACCCAAGGTTTTTCCGGTGCCCCTTCCCTCCTGCAAACGTGGAGCACAGAGGTGCACAACGTCGTGGAAAAGTGTCCGTTACAGTTCCCACTCCTTATTCGGTATCTGGAGCACGGTAGGTTGATGGGTGTGGTGGAGATCACAGCTCTGGGCGATGTAAGAAATCTTACCATGGAAAATATTAAACAACTGCTACAGATGGAAAAAAACCTCCGACAACAACTGTCGGTGCGGTTTCCTCTTTGTAGGAGGCATAGTGATGCAGTTGTGAACGAGGTTCGAAAGGATCAAGACGATACGGTAGTAAAGCTGTACGCGGACGGTTGGGTGGTCCTTCAGGTGCAAATTAAAGACTGTGTTCACACGGTCGAGGAGGCTTTATTAGAAAACGTCATGGCGGAGGAAGTGTGTCGGTGCTGTCGTGTGCGCCTTTGGACCCCTTGTACCGATCCTACCTTACCATTCTTACAAGGAATGCGAACCATCATCCCTCCACGGGAACCCACGTCACAAAATATCCCTTCCGTCGAGGTTTAATGGACCTGTTGGAGGAGGGGGAGGGGCACTGTTGTCATGTGTTGCCATAACCTTGGCGGGTCCCTCCTTCACAATCGAAAATAATAATAATAGTAATCTATGTCCTCGCTGTGTCATTCGCCTTTGGAATTAGACCATCTCAATACGTGAATAAAACGACAACCACTTGTTTCCACTTATTATTCTTATTTTTTCTCTAGTGTGAAACAAAGTAGAATAAGTAAAGAAAAAATACAAAAATGAGCGCCCTGTGGGACAAGTTTACCGTTCAGCTGACCGAATCTGGCTACACACTGGATGACCTCTTCTACTGCAATGATGACCTCTTCAAGACCATTGTGGAGGAGCTCGGCGTCTTCACGGCGCCACAGATGAGAAGTCTGCAGCAAGAGTGGCGAGAGTGGCTTCAAAGGGGAAAGAATGTAGGCGCTACGGTCAGTTCCCCCACCCCAGTCTCGCTGAGCGCGGTAGTAGGAAACGAAGACGAGCGTGGGGTGGTGACGCATCAAACGCCGCGACGTTCGTCCTTTATCCCAGCCTTCACCCTCGAGGAGGTCTACCAGCGTGCCCAGCAACTCCTCCACCACTCCGTGACGGACGGGGTCGCGACGGTGAACCCGAACCACATGATAATGATAGAACACCCTGCTGAAACATTTGAGGGGTTTGAGCGACAGGCAACGACACTCCACGGTCCTGCACAGCGCGCTTTACTCTTCAAGTGGTGTAGTCCATCCACACTCGCCCGACTGGAGCGCTGTGCTCACTCCGGCTTCCCCGCTTTACTAAAGTGCACCGACGACCCCGACCCCCTCTCCATCAGTGGTATCGTCCTATATCGTGACACCGCCCGCTCCGTCCGACCCGACCGGCCCAACCTCGGTGGTAAAGGGGGCGCCCTAGTGGGCTGCGAGGTGCTAGTCGGGCGCGCTCGCCCCGTCACCGACCTCGAGTCGCAGAACCTCAACAGCTTCTCCATGTCCCAGTGTGAGGAGATGTTACGAGAGGCCGGTTACGATAGTCTGGACATACAAAACCAACACGCCGTCGCGCTCTACAATGAAATGCAAATTCTGCCTCGATATGTCATAGAGTATGAAGTGACCCCACAGCGACGCCGCGCGAGTCCCCCTCGGCAGCCTCATTCCTCTGTTCTAGTGGAGCGGAAAGAGGCGGCCAAGGCGGGGCCGTCGTCCTTCACGGAGGACTCGGTGCTGTGTCTGGTACACCCTAGGAAAGAGGTGGAGTTCTGGTCCCCCAGTGAAAAACGCCTCCTGTGTAGTCTGTGCCTCTACTACGACGGTTACTCGCAGGAAAACTGCATCCCCATCGTGGAGGCCACCCGCACCGAGGTACCTCGTCTGGAGAAGTGGGTCGCCAACTCACTGACGTTTACCAAAGAAATCAATGGGGTCTTTGATCTCTTTGACGCCGCCGTAGAGGACATTCGCGCCTCGGACGAGTTTCTCAAAACAGAGGTGGAACAGACGTTTGCGAAACTTCACTCTCGGTTAAACACAATGGAGAAGGAGATGCTCCGCGAGGCGGACAACTTTTCTCGTCAAAAAGAGCTCGACGTCCTTGCCTCACGCGAGGATGTGGCGTCGGTGGTGGAGGAGGTGCAACGTCTCTTGGAAGAGATTGAGGCGCCCCTTAAGATTTATCGTGCCGGCACCGTCGACACTGGAGTGTGTGTGAGTTTACTGCGCAGTACCCAAAAAGCTTTTGGCGTCTGGGAGACGGTGACGGTCGCGCCCTATGAAAGAATCGACCGTAACGAAGCGGTAATGAGGGAGTTGGAGCAAGCGCTCAAGACCGCCATTAGAGTTCAAACCGCTCCGGGTAACGTCGAACTACCCGAGGCGATTGATATCAACTACCTCAAGAATGACTGTGAATGAGCACCTTTTACTCCGTTTATAGATTAAACAAACAACAACAAAAAAAAAAGAATGTTTTGAGTTTTCCTCTTCTGTTTCCAGCCCCGTGTGTGAATCCGTTACCAAAACAATACTGTGTTATAACCTCTCTTCTTTCTCCCCTTTTTTCTTTCCTTTACTTTAGTAGAAACCAGTGGGATGACGATCGGACGGCAACTTCAGTAGGGCGGTGGGGGGCGGACCGAGGGCGGTTCCACCCCACGCGCAATACGCCCGATAAAACTACGGTTAGCCACCCTTGGTAGGGCGGAATCCAAACCTTGAGGGGGGTGCCTTAGTAGGGGGCAACTAATGCCCCGTCCGCCATAGTGCCACCCCTGCGGATGAGGGTAGCGGCCAGCCGTAAGACTGGGGCCACGCATAGCCTAGTGCCGGATAGAGGAAGAGGAAAAAAGAGGGGGAAATGTGGGAACAAAAAATAAAAAACGAAATGATTCCATCAACAGAACAGTAAGGGCAAATTTTCGAACCACTACATATATACACACATATGTACAGAGTGAGCAAAAACGCAAACAAAAACACTCGTTCAAAAGGAACAGTAACAAACGGTAAGAAAGATACATAAGAGATAAACGAAAAAACGCTTGCAATTACTGAATAATTTTTAAAATATCGGTCATCTCCTCTTCGCCAAATATGACGGGAACGGGGTATAGCGGATTCGCCTCCTTTAACGCGTGTTTTACCATGCCAGGAATATCCTCATCCTTAATCTTATACTTTGGGTCATTGGCAAGCGTGGAGGGAATATTCAGGTCCGCATTCAGCTGTTTGACCGCCTCGATGAAATTTTTGGCCTTTTCAGCGACGCCCTTTCCTTGAATACCGGCCACCCCCGCCAGGTCGGCCAGACGAGGGTAAACCACGTCACCGTACTTCTCCAGTACGTGAGGGAGAAGGACGGCGTTGGCATACCCGTGAGGAATGTCGTAGTATGCACCAAGCACGTGCGCCAGTGCATGCACGTTACCGACATAAGCCCTGGTAAACGCCAAGCCACCGAGGTACGCCGCCTCTTGCATATTACCGCGCGCTTTCAAGTCACTACCGTCGTTGTACGCTTTCCTGAGGTTCCTAAAAACGAGCGAAACTGTTTTTAAGCCATCTCTTTCCGTCTGTGGGACGTGTTTGCGGTTGAGATAAGACTCCACGGCGTGGGTCAGGGCATCCATACCGGTGGTGGCGGTAATAAACTTTGGGAGGCCGACGGTGAGGACAGGGTCCAACACGGCATACGGAGGCACCAGGACGGGGTCCATGATGGCGTATTTTTCATGCGTGTCTGGGTTCCGTACCACCGCGGCGAGTGTTCCTTCACTACCGGTCCCTGCCGTCGTCGGAATAGCGAAGAGCGGAGGCAGCTTGGACATCACCCCCAGCACGCCGAGAGGGCCACGTAGCCAAGGAATGGGAGTACGTGGTCGTGCCACTCGTGCTCCCACCAGCTTGCATGCGTCCATCACACTGCCACCTCCCAACGCGACGAGGTGGTCACATTTATTTTCCTTGTACACCTTCAGGGCGTCCTCGACTTCCTGGATGGTGGGGTTGGGGGAAACATTCTTGTACACCGTAACTGGAATGCCCTCTTTAGCGAAGCCCTCCAGCAGACTGTCTCCCAGGCCCAACCGCATAATGACTTCATCCGACATCAAAAAGGCGTTTTGGAGTTTTTTACCCTTAATAAATGACGGCAATCGCTTCACCGCGTTCTTCCCTTTCAGCAATTCTGGACGACTCCAAGAAATAGGAAACAAGGAAAGGTGTACCACCTGTTGATAGGTGCGGCAGAAGCACCGGTACGGAAAAGAAACTGGCATTGTGGGGTGAACAGAAAAAAAAAATAGAGGAGCTTGGAGGCAATATGGTAAGAGTAAAAAAGGAGTAGGTGAAAAGAAGAGGGAAATGAAAGATCAACAAAAGAAAAACAACAATCGAAAATCGAAAATCATTATTACGCTTTCAACTTGATTCATTGTGTAAAGTATAATTGTAGTTTATTGCAGTTGTATTCTGTGGTTGCTGTTTTACTCCCTAGTACACTACCGTATTGCCAGTAGTACGTAACTTTAGAAATCAATCACCTCATCAAGGGGGTCGGCACGTTTGAGGGGTGGGGTCACCTCCCGACGCGCCTGAACTTCACTTCCCGTGTCGGCCTCCTCACGGCTAATGCGAGGAAACGAAAGAGGGGCGGATGCGGTCTCGCGGGGACCATTGACGCCTCTTTCCCAGAACGTTGAGAAGTAGTTCCACGCAACGAGAGCCTCGGCGATGTTGTTGGAGTCCATATCATTAATTTCAGCTTCTGTCGACGTTTGAAGAAGGCGCCATGCTTCCTTTTCATACTGCTTCTGTTCGCTTCTTTTCGCCTGTTTATGAAGCACAGTGAGAGAGTGTAATTGTTCCCCTAATACGGCACTGCGGAGTAAGGCAGGAGATCGGTGATACGCACGGCGAGACACCCATAACCCGGGGAGGGACAATACTAAACACTTTGTTCCCTTCATCACGTTACAAAGTGAATCCAACTTCACACACACACACACACACACACACACACTAGAATATATAGAAGTAACTGAACTACACAGACAGAGGAGAAAGAGAAAAGAGAAATAACGAATGAATAAGACAATTACGTACAGAAAAGAAAAGAAAGCAGAAAAAAGAAAAGTCACGGGGAAAAAACGCTAGATAAGTGTTTGAAAACACATATGTGAAGATATTGGACAATAAAAAATCAGTTAAAGTAGAAAGATTAGAAAGAAAAGGTCCTAAAGAAAACTGGACAACTCAGAATAAAGCTCGGAGTCACTCTTTCGGTACTTGTTTCCCTTTCTATAGTTCTGCTTCGTGTTACTGTTGTGATTCTTTTCCTGTATCTTTGAAGTTGTATACCCCTCCGAGTCCACTTCCTCTGTAACAGAGGACGAGGAACTATTCGGTAGACTGTTAAAGAACGGATTACTCTTTTCCTTTAACGCCATACGCCGTATGCGCTCTGGGAGTGGTTGATCCAGTCGAACCTCACACCCAATCGTCACATCCCGCTTCGCATCTTGTCCGTCCAAGAGCACGTCGACCGCCTTATTGACGTCGTAGTAGAGGTATCCTTCGTTTCTATCCTGTAGTTCGAGCACAAACGTAAAGGGAGAGGAGTGGGGTCTTTCCAGAATGGTCTTTTTTAATTTATTTCGCAATCGACGCTCCTCGTTACTCAAAAAGGCCTGTGCCGCCCCGCCGACGAGAAGATTAAGTTCCCTATTCTGTAAAAGGCCTACCAGATTCTCTCCATGGCACGACGCGACTACTCGGACGCCTCTTTGAGTGATCGACCACGCCGCGTCGGCCTCCTCAGAGGTCGCTAGTTCATCCACAATGAGGTACTCCGGAGAGTGGTTCTGAATCACCTCCACCATCTTTGCCCCTTGCTCCGTCCGTGTTGGTACTTGCATCCGTCTACAACGGCCAAGGAAGGCGAGTGGGAGGGGGCCGTCCCCGCCAATCTCCCCGGAGGTATCCACCACAGTGACACGGTACTGTTCTGGAAGCTGGGCCAGTGCGGAGGACAAATCCCGAAGGAGTGTTGTCTTTCCTTTTCCCGCTTTGGAAATAATCAGCAGACTTCCCTTCTCCGCCAGTGGCACTAGAGCCTGTGCGGCATTCGGGACATACTTCCCCACCCGAACGGTAACTCCAAGGAACTCCCCGTTTTTGCCTCTCCACACCGAGGCACGGTGAGAGGTGCAGGGTACCGCACTTCTACCATCCGCTCCAAACCGACCAAGACGTCTCAAAAAACTTTGTAACTCCTCGTTCGTCGGGGGATCCAGTCGCACCAACCACCTCCCTCCCCTTGCTTCCACATCTTGGCCAGCGTGAAGATAAATCTCCTCCAACTCTTCCAGCACAAAATCCTCGTGGTGGATGAGGTCATTTCTCATGAGCGGGGGAAGAAGGGACAGCAAGTGAAGCACCTCCAGGTGGGCGGTGCACATGGCGAGTCCTTTGAGGTCATGCGAGCGCATTTTAGAGCTCCGCAGAGGATCCCCGCGGCACACTTCGTGGTGTAATTGGTGGAACTGCCGCCATGCCTCGCTGACGGTCTCACACTGCCATACTGTCGGTTCAGTCTGTAAGTCTTTCAGACTCGGTATATTATCTATACCGTAACTCAGTGTCATGGAGTTTGGGGCTGGCCGGGTCTCACGGGCAGTGGTGGAAGAGGAGCTGGAAGAGGGCGGGTCGAGGGGCGACAAGGCACCAGCGCCCGTTCGAAGCCGGATGTGACGTCGCGAAATTAGTGAGACACTTTCACAAGGCAATAGATACTTGAACATTCTTTTATGGTTCTTGTTGTTGTTGTTGTTACTAATTGTTTCTTTAGCGTATCTTGAAACTAAAGCGAATAATAATAAAAATTAAAAAAAAAATTGGAAATTAAAGATGCGAGTACAATGAGTCAATGTAGTAATAGGACCACAAAAAGGCAAAAAGGACCGCATAGAAAGAAACCCTTCATTATTATTATTATTTTATTCGTTATGTTGGTATAAAAATTATTATTATTATTATTATTATTGACCATTATTATTTAGTATCACTCCTTGGTTACACTACCGAAAAGGCGTTTGAAACAATAATACTATCGTTGCGACGTTACATAAAGTCGTCCTCGTCGGGGACCTCGCCTACGTTGGAGCGCATCTTGCTAGGGTCTAGGACCCCGTCATACGATCGCAGCTTAGCCAGACGCTCCTGTTCCGCTCTCTCCTCCTTTTCTTTTTGGGCGTTCGCCTGCATCAACGCCTTTTGCTCCGCCCGCTCCTCCGCGTCTCTCTCATCCCGCAGCTTCTTAAAGTCAACATTATCCTTCTCTACCTTTGTTTTCTCGAGACGTTTGAGGATGGTGGTGTCCTTTTTGGCGACGGTGAAGTAGCGGCGTAGGCTCTCCTTGTGGAACCCAATCTGACCGACCTCCATGTTGTTGGTCTTGTGCAGGTTAGTCCACGGTGTGTACACCACACGAATGTCATTGAGTTTGCATCCCTCAATACTATTCTGTTTGGTGAGCTGGCAGCACTCTTCAATCATTTCAGGGGTAAGATCGTCGATGGTTTTCCCCTTTGGCATACGAACATACACGTGAGCGCTACTGTGCTTGTCCACGTGAAACCAAATATCTTCTGGCCATCCATATTTGATCAGCTCTTCGTTCTCATACTTATCGCGGCCCATATAGCACACCACCGTCGGGTCCGAGTGGAGCGTAAAGTAAAACACCATGATGACTTATTCTCCAGTTTTAAAGAAAGAGAAAGGGAGAAAAGAAAGTTTGATTGAAGAAGAATGGACCATTGTGAACAAAAAAGAAAAGCGAAAAAGTTTGAATACAAAGAAACAGAGGGAAAGGGGGAAAAAAAAAAAGAGTATAAGAAAGAGAGTAAATCTATTTAGATACAGTCTAGGATTAGTAGTATACATACAAATATATTTGTTGATATGCGTGATAGAATAAAAATACACCCTGTTTTGTTTTGTTTTTTTTTCGTTACCGAAACGGAAGGGGGCGACCGGTGATTATGTCGTATTTTCTCTCCTGGGGGCGGTGATCCTGACTACGGGCTCGCCAGCCGACTCTTGCCGTCGGAGGAGAAGGCGTAGTTCCGCCACCCATAATCGGAACCGCGCTTTGATTCTTGTACTTGAAGTCCGCTGGTTCCTGTGACTCAATCCCAAAGGTAAGAAATTCGGTCTGTCTCTCAGTAACACTCTTCCAGTGGGCTGGTGGGGGGACCATCTTGAGACCTCGCGGGATCTCGTCCGCACACAGAGACCGTCGCTCTGGGAACATGCGTACCCCTCTCGTGCGAGGCTTTTTAATCATCGGGGGGGGTGTTTGGGGCCTCTTTGGGGGCTCCTCCTTGGGCACCAGGGAGCTAAGTCTGAGATGGCTCCTCGAGGCCTCCTCACTGCCCCGACGAGGGGTACGCTGCAGGCACGAGGTATCCGGGGAGGGGGAGAGAAGCTCGGTGCTGCCGTATCGACGGAACGGCTCGGCGGAGTGAGCACGACGGGGCTCTGGGATGTACATCTTGCGACGAACGGGTGTCTCCTCCGCCCTTTTGGGTTGCAGACCCGTGTCCAGGTGATCCACTGGACGCCTTCTTCGCACACTACTCGGTCGTTGAGGCAGCGCTTCGCCAAACACAAAGTGTCCCTCACGATCCGCGTAGTGTTTCTTACCCCTTAAAGGAGTGCTGTCCCGTGCGGCGTCAGTGGTGTAAAGAGAGAGAGCCGTGTGGGGCAAACTTTGGTCGTAGGCTTTTCTTGCGTGTGTGTTACGGTGTGCTCTAGAAGGCTTCGAGTCAGCGTCTACTAGATGCATGAAAAGGGAACCTACCGGCTTATAGCGGTCTGCTTCAATATCTTTGTGAGTAAACATATGCGGGTTCTACTACAAAATACTGAAGGAGGATTAACCGAGGAAATTAAATAAATAAGAAAAAAACGAAAGAAAGTCAGAGACAAAACAAACTCACACAGAAGGGTCATTTTAACACACAGAGACTTTTAACTAAACAGGTATTTAAGAGAGGGAGAAAGACATTTATATTAAAGGTAAAAAAAAAAAAAAAGAATAAGGGAAACTTTAATATTATTACCTTTTTTTTTTTAATTATTGTTTTTGTAATGAGTAATAGTAACTAAGAAAGTAACTTAGAAGGGAGAAACAGAAAAACAAAAGGTTTTCACCTATTAAACGTTCGATCGAGCACTGTTGCTTCCTTTTTATTTATTTATTCTTTTGAAACCAGTTTATATATCTAATAAAAAGACCCAAGACTGCAGAGGCGAGATGACTCTATGGAAAGTTGCTTCATGATAACATTAAAGAGAATAAAGAAAAGGGGAGAGCTGACGATGACGGCAACGTAGCTGCTAAGACTGCGGGTTTCCTCCGTTGGACTCACAGTCCACACTTGACCAGTTTGAGCATCCACCGCAAAGGGATACAGTCGTTTTCCTTGTTTATAGCTGTACAGGCCCACATAAAAGGGAAGGGTCAACTTTTCAGAGGACACCCATTCGGTCGAAGAGGCGGTAAACCGAAAGTGCCCTTTAAACAGCGACGAGGCTTTTAGCTTCCCCAATGGGTCCTCCTTTATTGGTCTGGATTGCAGCACCGCCAGTCTCGAGCAATTCAGTGTTTCTGCCGCAAACAGACTTTCGTCGACCCAGTGTAAACTTTCCGTCGAGTACACTTCATTTTTTTCCGGAGTAGCAGCAGCAGCAACAGCAGCAGCAGTGTCTTTCTCTGCGGTTTCACCTCTGGACTCCTCTTCGGCTCGCATCTGGTCTGTCTTGAACATGAAAAAATACGAACGAGGAAAGGACTTGGGATTCGGGTTAGAGGTAGTTTGATGCGGAGCATCAGGAAACAATGTCGGCAACTCTACTTGAAAATTCGGGTCCTCTTCCCCGACTTCCCCATTCGCTATTTTTTGTAAATCACTACCAAAGTGAATATACTTGCCAAAGACAATCTTTTTCTTCCACGTGTTCACTTCTAACGTCCCTAAATCGGTAGGGGTGGGTAGAGGTGCTCCGGTCTCCTCGTTACTCAGGAACTCCTCTATAAACTGCGACTCCTCGAGGTTGGCGACGGATTGAATAAATGCGCTGGGGAGGGTGGCGGAGGTACTCTTGCATGGGATCGGCGTGATGGTTGGCTCTTCAATGTGGGATCCTACGGTGTCCACCTTGAACCAATAGAAAATTGTCTTTATTTGACTCTCCTCCAAGTTGCACCACCCGCTGAGAACTTTAGCGTTGTGCTCCTGACCGGCCTTGATGAGGGAGGAAACGACATTCACCAACTCGGACTGAGTCTCAAAGCTGCGCACGTTGCCAAACGTGTTGACATCGGCCTGTAAATCGCAGAGGTACTCCCGTAGTCGACGCATTTCCTGTAGCGTACCCTCAATCGCCTCAAAATTGAAAAAAATACTGTTTTTATACCCGTCTTGCCGAACTAATCGTTTCACAAGGGCGGATGCGTCGAAAGAAAAGTTTGATTTTTCCATTTTTAAGATTAAAATTTCCCATTGAGAACTAAAGTGAAACCCTCTCCACAGTGTTTCGACCACGCGGTCATAGAGCGATTGCATCTCCTCCTCCCCTTCAATCAACACATCACACTCCTCCTCGGAGAGACCGATTTCTCGACAAGTTGTATTGGTAAAATACCAACTCCAGTAGCGAAAAATAAGAGAGTAGTTCAACGACTGTAAGAGGTACCGGGTTAGATTCTCTGTGGTAGAGCGTCGCTCTCTGAACTGACCCGCGAAAGTGGTGTCGGTGTAGACGTTACGGCTCACGTCGGCCACCTCCGGTTTATGGGAGCTCTTTCTATGCTGCGAAAACCACCAAGCTCTTTTCTTTTCCTCCACCGAGGGGCCTTTGGCCGACGGGCACGGCGGTGCACTTGACGACGAAAGCAATCTCTCCGCCTCGCACGCCGTGTCGTTCAGCGAGTCGGACAGGCTAATCAGCTCTTTTCCAAGACTATCAATGTATCCGTCGAGATCGACAGATTTAGTATAAATACGTTTCAGAAGCGCATCTAACTGCTTGACGAGCATTAATTCAATACGGGTGAAACTGACGCACCGGGAGCGAACACTGTGACGCTCCGAGGGAATCATTTGGGAGTACACCTGATGATAGCGATTCACCACCGCATCCCCGATCAGACTTTCTAAATGACGTAGACGCACCATCTGGGGTACAATTAAATTTCTCACAATTACCACTTCCTCCCGCCCCAGCTGCATCACATGGCAAGCGTACAGCTGAAATCCTCTGTTCTTCATCACGAGCGCCCGTCTTGCGACACTTTTAACCTCATGGAGAAGGTTGTTTACTTCCCTACAAACAGCTAAAATATCTTCCATTTTCTTCTGCCCCAGACGAATCACATTGGACAAGAGTAGCAGCGCTGTGGAACCCCTCTGGGCCATTCCCCAGTGTTGGTTGTCCACGTTTATCTCTAGCGGACCTAGGGTGAACTTTGGAATCACATCGTAGCTAGAGGAAAAACCAGAAGCGGACTGGGTGCACGTCACGTGACTCTGCTGGGTCGCAATTCTTAGCGCTTCAATTTCTTCTATCTTAATAGAAATAGGGGCCACTTGCTTCGTTTCCTCGAGGTGAGACACCAGCAGCTTGGACGCCACTTTTTGGGTCAGAAGAAAAGGGTAGTGTTGTCCCTCCACCTCGTTGATTGTTACTGCTGGACTGGAGAACAAACGCTGGTGGTCACGAAGCGAGCTGTGTGAGGCCCTCTGTGCATCATTTTCGATCGCGTTCAACTCCACGTCGTTGTATGCTTTGGTTAAAGGGGATTCTGGCCTTCGCGACACCAGTGCCTCCGACGAACAATCACACAGAAAGTGATGATTGGAAAAGGGTCCTCGGCACTTGATACACAGTACACTGTAACACGATGAACACAGCTTGCACGTTTCGCTTTCCCGTGAACACCACTCGCATTCATACTTGATAGCCGTCCCATCCGACTTGGGAGAACTTTTTTCCTCCGATTTGATAAAAGGGATGTTGGGGAACATTTTTTTCCGAACGACTTGAGAAATGTTAGTCACTAGTAAATTCCGTGGTAGGGTGCGTATATCGCCCCGTGTGATAGTCTCCTCATGACACCGAAACGGACAGGTCACGATTAACCTTTCCCCCCTATCGTAGTTGACTTGTAGAAATAAACACCGTAAACAAAAACAGTGCTGACACTTGAGTACTCTAGGATCGACAAAAACGGAATAGCATACCACACAACGAAGTTCTTGCGACACACAATCCATCATTTCCCCTTCGGTATTAGCGACTTCCATGGCTAAAGTTACAGGGATGTACGAATAGCGATGTTTACTATTATGGTTGTACTTAGTTCTTGATACGATATGTTTTTTTACCTTTATTATAAAGAAATAAAGAGGATAAAGAGAGGAGCAGACGATTAAATCCCGAATACACAAAGCAGTCTGAGAGTGTGAGGGAAAATAAAATAAAATAAAAAGCAGAATAATATTTTTGACGTGACTCGTCGATGAATTCTCGAAGTGGTTTGTCCTCCAAAGAAAGAGGAAATCAAAAGGAGTGCGAACACATCAAAAAAAAAAATCAAAATCTACAAAAAAAAAGGGGGGCTAAAAACAGAAAAAAAAATCTTTTGAGGCTCATAACGATACGGTGTTCTTCCCATACTACACCCATTTTGGTACATGCTTTGCAAACTCATCCTCTCCCACCAGCGATTGCGCCACATACTCTCCTATAGCGGGGCTGGAGGTGAGGCCGGGAGACTCTATACCGTTCAATACCACTAGGCGTGGGTCACCTGATGCCGTGCCGCTTTGAAGCGATGTGAGTTTAACGCTACCGGCTTCGTCGCAGGAGAGGATTTCTTCAATAAGGAAGTCACGAGAGCTCTCACCAGGGCCGGAGAGCTTGGGGCGAATACCAGAGAAGTCGGGCTGCAGACGGGACCTCTCAATCGACGGGATATACCGTTTAATCGCGTCGTACTGGGAGTCAAGGAACTGTTTCTCCTCCTCCTCCGTCGCAGCGACACGGTAATCGGTCATATCGTCCACGTAGACAGCATCAGGGCCGAACTTGACCCGACCGTCCATGTCCACCACACTGTGTACTCCCAGACCCACCAGCTTGGGAAGTGGGCAGGGATACACGAGGCGGTGCACCAACGGCTTCCCTTGATAGGTGGCGTACCTTCCCTTACAGTAGTAGAGTCGATGAGAGGCAGGCTGTAGCATAGGGACACGGTTGTAACGCATATGAGACCACAGGGAGTTGGCGTGTAGTCCTGTGGCACAGATGACAGCCTTGTCCACGACGAGATCGTCAGTATCACCGGAGGAGGTGTCCTGGACGGTCACTGTCAGCTTTTTATTCGACCCCTTTTCGGTCTCCATGCTGATCTTTGCCGCCTTTTGACCACATGTCACAAACCCATCGTTGGAGTCAATCACACCTTCAAAGTAGTCCCGCAGACTGTGCACGTCCACGATTCCGGTGTTCTTGGAGTTCACCACTGTTTGCATCCCCAACAGCGGTTCTTCTTTTTTAATTGTCTCGGGGGAGATCATTTCGTAGTCAATTCCACGAGATTTCATATTTTCAATAATGCCCTCCAAGACTGGTTCCTCTTCCTTACTACAGGTCCCAATCCACTTTCCTATTTTTTTGGCCTTTACAACCGAAGGAAACCGTTCATTCAGAATCCAGATCTGTTGATTACCTCGGGTGCAGAACTTTTGCTTGAGGGAATCTTTGGGGTAGTAGAGGCCGGCATGCACCACGCCGCTATTTCGAGCGGAGGTTTCTTCAATGAGACGAGCGTGTTGCTCGACGATGGCGGTGGTACCGAAGGGACTCAACGCCGCCCCAATCGCGAGGCCCACCACTCCACCCCCAACAATGAGATAATCGATAGATTGCATTTCTTTTCGTTTACGTTATTTTTTTATTTATTTATTTTTTGATTGAATAAGAGGGTATTTCTTCTGTAAAATGTGTGTATACCCGTGAAGCACCAAAAGAGAAAAAAAAAATTATCACTATACGATAAGTTAAGAAGATAAGTTTAAAATGAATGAAACTTAAAATAAGGCTGCAACAAACAAAAAAGAAAAAGTAAAGAAAAAAATGGAGGAGAAAAAATCAGTACCGAATAAGGGTAGACGTACTCTTTTTCAACAATTCTCAGAAACTTTGTCAACAACCCTTCAGGAAAAAAAATGGTAAAGCTCTTCTGTTCTGTTCTATTTTGTTGTTGTTGTTTTTTGTATAGGTGCATTTATATATATACAAGAACAAAAACCGCTATAGCTGTTTTCACCCACCCAACCCTTTACCGTTGATTCAACACACGGCCCTTCACTTCTGTTTTCCTAGAAACAGTAATGATGCACTTCCCCGTCGTCCCTACCGGTTGCAGACAGGGAATTACCAAGAAGGACTCCACCTCATCGTCCACAGGGACACTAAGTTCACACTGCACCCACCGCTCCGTGGCGTACTCGGACTGAGTGATGATGTGTTCTCGAGGAATTCTCCCTCGGATGGGCTCCCCCAGCTGACCATTGGCCAGCACCGTAAGCATTAAGGCAGGGAAGGGGACAGAGGATTCCTCTAGGTCCATGCGGATCACCATCCGCTCATACCGCTCCTCGGGAAACACCTCCAGCTGCGGTTGTACTGTGGAGGTTTCATAATAGGAACAACTCCCCTCCGTCCACTCGATAGGAAAATAGGACTTTTGCCAGTAAGGAAGCGGAATCACCTTCACCTGCAGCGGCGCAGAAACCCACACGGTAAAGTCTACGGTGGCTGAGGAGCCGATGGGCTGAGGGGTACAGGTGGCGGTAAAGGAGTCATAGGTGAGCACAGGGGAGTGGGTGAGGTACGCGGTGTGTCCCCGCACGTGAGGGGACTCGGCACACAACCTTTTATCCAGAGACCCTAAAGCTCTTTCGGGGGTCGTAGTGCCGTCGTCAGCGAACACGGAAACCCCTTCGTTCAAGAACACAGCGAGAGACTCGTTGGTAGGGCTCCTTGCGTTGGACCGGGAGCGGCAGCAGGCACGGACTACGAGGCGACTCTCCGGCCTTTCGTCCAATCCTAAACCACCTGGGGAGGGATGAGGGGTAGAGACGTTGCTCTTGCTACGACGGCTCAGCCGTGATTCACTGCCGGCGTACTCGGTGTGCGAGTCGTCCTCTTGCAGAGGGGAGTGGGTGGAGATGGGCTGGGTGAAGCGTAGGGCGCCAATCATCACCGCCACTTGGGCATTTCCCTCCCCGAACTTGAACGGTCCACTACTGGGAACCTCAACGGAGGCTTGAGCCATGGCATAAAAGTCCTCCATCGACTCCCTCGTCAAGGAAAAACTGCCCTCTGAGAAGATACGAAACGTAAAGGGACTCAACACACCGACCTCGCTACAGCTAGGAATGATCCAGTAGACATCACTGGGGGCAAGTACACTCTCAAACGACACCGCATCCGCCGTTCGGTAGCCAGTGCTAAATAACACTTTACTCTCCCGCTCCGTTTCCGACGCCGCGAGAGGGAAATAATCATCCTCCAGAATATCAAACCCAATCGCGCTCGCGTCACTCTCCACAAACCTAGAGTCTGGTAGGCAAAGGCTAAGGAACAGGAAGGTTTGTCCGATGACTTGGAGATGGTAGTGTGGGTTTCGAAACCACGAGGGTGCCCAAAGCGGTCCGCCAGAGGACTGGTGGTTCCACTCGCCCTCGACCTTACGTTCCATATACGACAGAGGAAACAGTCGACACAGATGTATCTCCTGAAACCCTTGAAGAAAGTTCGCATACGACAACCAAAAGGAGGGCTTGGGGGTGGTGTTGTGGCGAGACCCCATGTTGGGCCGCATTATGGATTTAGAGTCTTCTTTTCCACCTTCCGTCGACAAAGGGGCCATGGTCGTGCGCCGCTTCGATCGCTCTTGCAGACTGTACACCTGTTCCTCTACATCAGGAAACTGTGACCACGTGTTGGACACCTCAGACCACTCGCCCCGCCACCCCACACTAACGTCATCGGGCGCATGGTTCACCAGCTCCACAATCCTCACCCCATTCATCTGAAGGGTCTGTACCACCTGATACGTATGGTCTGGCTCAATCCCCTGGAGTCCTTGACCCCCTCCTCGACTGCGGGCTAACGCGAGGGATCGGTTCCCTTTCCCAATCAGCGTCTCCAAAATATCCCACCACTCCGTCGCGTCGAAGCCTCCCCGGGAGGGGTTGCCGTGAATCCGTTTCATCACAGGGATACCGCCCGTAAAATCTGCCAACGTGCGGGCACAGGAGGCGGGGACGCCTTGTATAGCCGCCAGTAGTTTCTTTGCCTCCTGCTGAGGGCCAGGAGGGAGAGTATCCCCCTCAGGGTCATGCAGGGCGTCAAGGGCTTGGTACCCTCCATGCAGTTTGGCGAGCGCCTTCTCCAAGAGACAAGGCCAGATAAACACCGCCGCCTCTCCAAAGACGGGGGGAGTAAACAAAGGATTGTCCTGAAGATCGACGGGAATGAAGTCGTCTACCAAAACGTAACGCCACGCCCCATCGACGTGGCATCGAACTACGTAAAGTCCTAGCAGAGAGGTATAGGGGACTTCGGGCCAGAAAATCGCCTGCTTAATATCCTCTACGGTGGAGAAGGCGGCCGCGGCACACGCACTCACCCATGAAAAACCGGAACGAATATTGGTAGGGAGTGCTATAAAAGGCTCACAAAACAGTTCCTCCGCGGGTTCCTGAGGGTCGGGCACTACTTTGACCCTTTTGTACATCTCCGATAAACGTTTCCACCGGGAGGAGCCATACCTCCGAGTCACCTCCATATGTCTTGACTCATCGTCCGGAGGGAACTGGACGTCGTAGAACCAAGCGGACTGGGAGAAGCAAACTTGGGCGACGTCGTCTAATGGATTTTCATCAAAGAGGAAAGGATGAACGGAACTGGAAAGAGTACTAAGGATCGGTTTTAAGGCAAGCAGTGAAACCCGCTTGTCTGGTTTTCCTTCTCTCCCTCCAATGCTTCTTTCCGCGGTGTCTTTTAAAATAGATTTTCTCTTTTGTTTCGCCTCTGTGTTCTGCTCCGTCCTGGTATTCACGCGGTCCATCACCGCCTGTCGTACGGTGGTGTTATCTAACCCGATAAACTCAATGTTACGATTACGAGTCACCAACTCAAGGAGGTATGTCCCTGCGGTGATGGTGAGGGGGTTATCGGATAAGTTAATACGGGTAATACTAGGATGGGATAAAAGTGCATGGCACAACTTTTGCACCACCTCATTGGTCAGTTTTTGTTCCCTCAAGTCTAACGTGTGGATCCGCTGCGCGCACTGTATCACCCCCAATAGCGGAAGAATACCTTTCGGCCCTACAAAGTTTTTTGAAACATCAATAAAAGTGATCGAATTAAAGTCATCGGGTTTGTCAGAGAGAGCACTTTTAATCTCCGAGTTGGGTTTACATCGGAGCTCCTTACACCGCTTGACGTAAATCTCCCTAAGTGATAGTCCCGCGTATATCGACATCTAAAGAGGTGTGGGAGAGGAAAAGGGTAAAGGAAAAAAAAAAAGAGTCCGGAGGGTGAAAGACGAGTTATGTAGTGAGTGGAAGATGCTCTTTTTAACATTTAGTACAAAGGTCAAAGATTATTAACAAGGGAAAAGTTAACAGAAAAAAAAAAGTGTATCGAAATAAAAATGGGAACATTCCTGTCAGATAGCCATTGGATTTTACCGTTACTGACTTTTTCTAAATACAATATAAACAATGACTGAATTTTGAAACGCGTTTTTTTTAAAAAAAAATCACTTTAAAATATATTGTATTTCATTTTTGTGTTTAAACTTTATTTTTATTCCCCTGAACATAATATTTTCTTCCTTTCTTTATGCACGTAGCAAGACATTATATGAGTTTCACGGTGCTGACAGAATAAAAAGGTTTAAAAAAAAACGCAAAAAGGAAATTGAAAGAAAGGATTTAATGTAGTAAAAAATAATAATATTCAAATGCCAACTATATGCTATGGTTGGCACTTACAATATCCTATTCTTTTCTATGGTATTGTTGTTTTTGTTGCTGTTGTTTTTCGTTTTTGTTTTTCTACCCTGTTTTATTGTTCCTTCTTTGCCTCTCTTCTCCTTCCACCGGATCGACTAGCATCTGTGTTGCTGTTTTCAGTTTTCTTTTCCCTTTTCTTCTTTTTGGGGTCGTTAAGCCATCGATTGACAATGACATCTTTCAAGATGCGAACAAAGAAGGCGGTATAACAAAACACATTGACAAAGTAACCACAGAAGGCTCCTGGCTTGAGGCAGTTGCCCTGTCCGGGCCTAGCGGAGGGAATGATATACTTCTCCGCGGCCCACATACAGAAGGTAGGGTTCATCAACCGCAGCACCACCCACCCCACCACGTTACTGTACACGAGAAACACGTAGAGCACGTTGTCGGTGCGGTCCACATCCTCCAACCACTGTTGTCCGTTATAAAAGACATTCGTCCCCTCGACGAGCATGAAGCACCCAAGAATTAACACCCCCATACCACAGTCATCGACAAAGAAGTATATTCCATAGGGTACTGTCGCCATGAAGTGGTGGAGAAGAAAAACGGGCCACAGAGGGGTCTTGTACCGGAAGGTGACGTACATGTCCTGGATAAAGTAACCCATAGCAATGAAAAGAGAAAGCTGGATCAGCCAGGGATCGTCTAACGGCTCGTAATGAGGGCCCCACCGCATGGACAGTAAACCGTACAACAGTAATGGGGTGACGAGGACACAGTTCAGACAAGAGTTGAAGCGGGAACAGTTATCCGCTTTCTTGGAAAGGGAATAATCGTTTCGAAAACGGGGCCAGTACTTGTCCATGAAATACCAACACAAGGTGAAGGAAATGGTGTAGAGTAGTATGCCACAGGTGAAGCCAATGATACTTTGCTGAGGGGTAAAGCCTCCTTTTTGAGGAATGACGTACAACGCCGAGTCATCGGGGGAAATACTTGTGTTCATTTGGAGAGTGTAATTAAAATAATAAATAAAATGATAATTTTAATTTTAAAAAAAAAAATAATAATAATAATAATAGGAAAACCTTCGAAATATACCCAAAATAAAGCAATGAAAGGGATTTTTTCCTGTAATTTTCGTTAACAAAGGGGAAAAGAAAAGAGGGAAAAACAGGAAACAAAGAGTACAGAAGAGTTCATATCGTATACAAGAAACCAAAAAAAAGAAACATTGAAGTACTGTTCTTCATCATTCTTTGCATTTTGACATGTAATTAAACCAAAAAAAAAAATGGTACTGGAATATTTAAAATCTCTTTTCTCAACATTGATACTGATTTCTATATTGATATCCTTATCCTTATTATGATTATCATAATATTATAACAGTGGTGCTACTAGGGAGGGAGGATTCATCACTCCGTTTTGCGTCCCTCCAGTTTGATCAGTCTTCCCTCCTCCATCTGTGTTCGTCGACACACCCTTCCCAGCCATGACGCAAACATAATCGTCGCCACATAAAAAGCACACGACGCCAACCACAGACGACCAAAGCGGTTCACTCCTTTAAACTCCAACGGATAGGCGTTGAGCACCCACAGAGGGATCGTGAGGCTCCACAGCGTAAAGGCCGCCACCATTGTAAAAAGAGAAGGCTGAGGGGAGGTTTTCGCCTCCTTGTCCTGCTGGAGTGGTTCACAAAACACAAAAGGTAAGAAAGGAATAAACCACACAAAATATTGGACAGTGCATACCTTGTTAAAGGCAATGAAAAACATTGTTTGAACACAGCAGGCGTGCGCGATGTTACGACGGAGTCTCCAGGCCGAATAAAATAACACAATGAACTGCGGAATAAAGGCGAAAAGGCCGGCGGAGTGATCCTCCCCCACCCCTAATGCACGGCGTCCCATGTTGAGATACATCAGCAACCAGTACGGAGAAAAGTTATGGCGGTGATCTTCTCGGAAAAAGTGATAGATAAAAGCCTCGTAGAGGTATTGATAGCCGTACAAGGCGTAGCACAGGAGCGTGGGAACAGCGAAGGAAAAGAGGAACAGAGCTCCGCAGAGGAGCACAGTGGGTAGCGCCTTAACACACCGCTGAAGAAACGTCTTACCAGGGGTGCCCTCCACCACCCCCAGAACCAACGGAAGAGCGTAGATGATGGGGTAAATTTTAAAGTGAACCGCGAACCCTAACATGGAGGCGGCCTTGTAGTACTGTTGGTCGAAAAACTTTGAAAGAACAAACATACTCATAAAAGTGATGAGCATATCGCTGTTCCCGCGGGTAGACACATTCAGCACGATGGGGTTGAATAAAATGAAGAGCGACACCATCCACTTGGCGCTCCGTGGTGTGGCGAAGCGCCGCATTACCTGATAACTGTACCACGCCGCTCCCACATCAGCGAGGGTAAACACAATCTTTCCTAACGGGTTGGCCACCATCGCTGCGGGAAACACCAACACCGCCAGCAACGGGGTATACCGATAGGTGGTTCGATCAAACGGACTGCCTCCCTTCAGCATTTCCTTCGCCCCGTCTACGACTATCATATAATCAATATCGGTATACTTCACCCGAAAGTGACTATCGTGAAAGGCGGAGTAGAGGAGTAATAAAACTCTCACCACAAGGCCAATACATAACAACTGAGCGATAGTGAAACGGTCAATGATGGAGGAGCGCTCCGAGTTGCTACCTTTTTGTTTTGTCTTCATTTTACCTATTATTATTTTGTTTTTACTACGAACTCAGTTCAGTGTTCTGCTTTTTTTTTTTTTTTTGGTGTGTGTATTCTTCCTTATCTTTTCTATTTTTCTTTTAGAAGATTTAAAAGAAGGATAAAAGAGTTTAAAGTAGATTCAAAATAGAAGTCCTTAAAGCGGTCCCTCAATACTAACGAATACTAACAGAAATAATAGTAATAATAATAATAATGATTAAATACTCTTGAAAGTTATATTACAAACATTGGTTAAGGAAATTTTAACTTAAAAAAAAAAACAATTTACCATAAGAACCAAAGAAAAAAAAATTATAAGAAGAGTAATAAATGATTATTAATGAGAATTTCAACAACAACAAAAAAAAGAATGGCTGTACAAAAATTTAATTATAAAAAAAAGAGTACATCTATTGTATATTTTTGATGCTAGGAGTTTTTTTGTTGTTTTTTTACACCGTTATGATACACTGTCCTCATCGTCATCGGAACTGCTTTCACCGATGTGGGGCAGTTTTATTTTCGGGTAGTCTCCTAAGCTGCTGGACACTAGTGAGGTGGGACTGTGCGCAACCGGCGGGATCGGTGGTAGTGGGCGGGCAATCTTTTTCATAAACGACGGGATGGAACTCATTTGGGCATCGCGATCCTCAATGGCCTCTTCCATTTCCAGTTCCCGACGGTAGCGGGCGGTCTCCTCTCGATCAAACTTACCATGCTCCCGTTTGCTAATTTTCCACGACTTGGGTAGATTACTTCGGCTATTTTCGTTGCCCGTTACAGTGCCCGACGTGGAGTGCTCCACAGAAGCCAAAAAAGCTTGACTGTTGATATTACCGACGGTGGAGGCACTACCAATGGAAGAGCTGTCGTCGCTACGTCCGAGGGCGTTATCATGGGAAGGTTTTATCCGTAGGGTCAACGCTACGGAGCTCATTCGCTTTTCGAACTCCCTCACGGCTATTTCCTTTTCGTGGTTGGTATCAGATCCTTTGGAGCTGGTGTTGTCCAGCGCAATGTGTTCAATCTCCTTCATATCTACACTGTGGGTGATAACTGGGGTCATGCCAGCCGACTCGTGGCGCCGCCTCAGCTCCTCCTCCGGTATCACCTCCTCGGTTTCCAGAGGTGGGGTAGGAGGGGTGAGAGAGAGGGACTCACTGGTGTTTAACACGTCCCCCGTCTCCACCACTCCTTCCGGATTCTGAGGCACCCCATTCAGCGAAGTGTTTACTTTCCTACGTTCGTGGATCTCCTCCGCCTCGTCTTCGTCCACCGCGGACACCGCAATCTGACGATGTACCACCTTTTGCTTCGGACGCCTCGGATGGGTGTGACTCCCTACCTCCTCTCCTTCGTCTACGTCCACTGCATCCATCTTTACCCGGGGCGATGTAGAACTACTAGGACGCTCTCTTCTCTTCTTTCTATTTCCACGACGGGTCGGGTCCAACACAGTGCCCACCTCCGACGACGCCCCATCGTCCGAGTCACTGTCCATATCATTGTCCTCTGTGTACCCCATCGCCTCCGACTCAGACTTCCTTTTTCGTTCTTCCTGGTGTTGTCGCATAAACTGAGACCCGTGACTTTGATTTCCCTCCAGCAAGGATTTGACATCCTCGCCACTGAACATGGGGGAGGCTGGATTCACATTGGGTCCTAGTAAACCACTCGCGTAGGGCATCGTTTGCTTGGTGTTGATATCTGGTGTCTCCAAAAAACTGCCATCGGTCAGTCGAGAGTGCTCGGCAGTGTCTACAGAGGAACGAAATTGGTTTCGTCGCGGGGGCATTTCAATATTGGCACTATATTTTTTCCTTTGTTGGGGGATTATTTTTCGCTTCGCCATCACTTCGCTCACTTTCAGCGGTTTCGACCTTTCAGACGGAGACTCCATAAAGTCATCGGTGAACGGAAGATCGAAAGCAGTAGGTCCGTGAGGCGGTGTACCTTGTTCTTCTTCTCCCCGCTTGTCGTCGCCATCCTTTTCAGGTTGATTTTCTTCTTCTTTGGGGGGCTCCACAGGGTCCCCCTGCAACTCTTCCTTCTCGTTCGGTTCCACTTCTTCAGAGGGTGGACTCAGCCGGCGTAGTTGGATTCGGTGTTCAACACTAGGCTGCTCCTCTTGACCCTCGTCTTCCGTGTGTTCTTCGGTAGGGTGTCCTTCTGGTCCGCCCTCAGGCCAAGCCGCGTTCCCCTCCTGCACCCCTTCCTCCACGTCAAACCCCATACCAGAGTCAAAATCGTCCTCTTGTTCCTCTTTTTTCAAGTTATCAATCACAAGGGGGGAGTTGAAAGAGTTAATGATCATATCCGTACTACCGTCTTGTAGTTCCACGATATTCATGTTGATCGACAAGTTAGAACGTTCTTTCGGGGATCGTTTCGCTCCGGCTTCTTTCACCGGGGAGTTCCTCATGAAGGTGTACGCTGCGTCGGCAGAGGAGGAGGAGCAGCTACTTCTATTCTTTGAGAAGACCGTCTTGGCGACCGCAAGGGCGGTGACGATGGTGGTATTCAGCATGTCACTTTCACTGGTCATGGAGCTTAAAATGGAGTTTCTCTGGCAGGACTCTAGGAATAAAATCTGTTGACGCACATTGGTTTCCTCCAATTCAAGGTAGAGAAAGCGTAGGACTACCGTCTCTGATGGTGTAGGGGGCAGTGTCTCCATTACAGGAGCCTTCGGTGAATGCGAGTAAACCACTTCTACCGGGGAAGGCTCTGATTCCTCGGAAGGAAAAAGCGGCGCGTCAATCTCATTGTTGGATTCAACCTCTATCCTGAGTTCTTCACGGTCCTCAGGTCTAGACGCCCCCAATTCGTTCTCCTCCGTTTTCTTCTCTACTACTTCACCCTTTTCCTCACTCCCCGACACTAACGTCGAACTTTGGCTGACATTGTCCTCCTGAGCAGTGGTCAGAGCTTCCGCCTTCCTTCCCGTCTCCACCACCACTGACCCACGCACTGGTTCAAATACCGCCTCCACAGGGAGCTCCTCTCTGAACTGCTTCTCCAACACAGACCTTGATTCTGTTTCCTCCCCCTCCACACACTCTCGTTGGATCTGCTCCGATGATTTTATAAAATCCACATAGTAGACTTCATAGTACAGGTACGCCTCCATATTATCAATCACTTCTCGTGTCCTCTCCTCCTCCGCGATAGCGTTTTCCACTTCTTGGGCAAATCGCTTTTCAAGAAACAGTTTCATTTCTTTTTCTTTCGCCTCTTGTGCCTCGATTTCTTTTAGCAGAATAGCATGCTTGAGACTGAAAAAGTCTTCCCTTAGCTTAAACCACTCCTGTTCCTCTTCCTGAATCCTATTCGTTCTTTCTCTTTCAAAAAGCAACCGAAGGAGAACGGCTTCGGTGATGAATTTATACGAGCTGTAGAAGTGTTCTCTACAGTCACATTCCTCCGTCTCTATCGACTTTCGAGCCGTGACTTGCTGAAGCTCCACAATGATTCGTTCGATTTCATCCTTCTCCAGTTTCTCTTCCTCCTCCATCTCATGACGGGCTATACTTTCTTCCGTCTCAAGGGAGTTGAGGAGGGTAATGAGTCTTGCCATTCGAACTATACTATCCTCAGCCACCTCTGCGTCGTTAGGAAGACCTTCATTGGAATCCACTTCATCGTTTTCGTGTTCGGAAGAACTGCTGTCCACTGGAATCGCCCAATTCAAATTGACCACATTCCCGTTTTCTTTTTTCGGTTTAGACGCACTTATTCCGTTAACTTTATCCACCTGAGCTTCTTTTTTGTGAGTATTGAAGACGTCAATACGATTGGGTAACCCCACCAAGGCCTCCTCCGCCTCTTCCTTTTCTTCTTCCTCTTCTTCGGTGGAAAGAGAACTCGCCACCGAGGAGGTCGGTATCGTCGCGCTTTCATCGCTGTAGGCTCGGGAGGGATAGTGGATAGGGTCCGCAGTAGAAGAAGGGGGTAGAGCGCTCAACGGAAGCGTCCTCCCCTTCACCATAGTAGTAGTAGCACCCCTCCCTTCTACCGCCCTTGCCAGCATCTCCTCCATCCGATCAATCTGCTCCTGTGTGTGCTGGTTGGACGCGAGAAAGAGCTCTCGTAGCTCTTGTACCATATCGTACATGGGGTTGGTGTTTCCGGAGGCGCTGTTGGACAGGGTGGACGACGTGGGAAGGGAGCCTGGCTTTGCCTCTGCCAACAGAACAGAGTTGGATTCCCAGTCAGTAGCATTCGGGCCGTAAGGGGTGGTGCGCTCCGCCGACCGTTTTTCTTCTTTTGGCGAGTGTGGTGGGTTCGGTCGGTGCCGCCGGGGTCCTTGATTTCCCTTCGGCTTGTGTGGGGCTAACGGGGTAGTCTCCTTCTCCAGTTCTCTCTCTTCGGGTAGACAGCAACAATCACAGGTACGGTATTGGAAAGTAGGACGACTACTATTCCCTTCTCGTCTGTATTTGTTACCGCCCGTTACCTTTGCCCCTTTTGATTTAGTTTTCGGGGTGTACATTTTATACCGAGAAGCGTTTGGGGATTTAATGGGCCGATTTTGCAGTTCGGGCATCAATATTTTCTCATAAATGCTATCCGCCTCCTCTTCTTCTTCCTTCTCCACCACTCTGTAAGGTGCTGGTTGGACTCTTCGGTTTCTACTGTACAACTTTTGCGCCAACGCATTATCAAAGTAAATGTCCTCCTCCGACACCGCTCTTCCCTCCTCCTCCTTGGTAGGGGGTTGTGGATAAAACAAGGGAGTTGATGACGCGGAGGCCGCTTTTTTTTCTCCTTTCTTGGGAAACGACCTGGGAGCATTTTCCTTCCATTCCCCGTAGTACTGGTTCTGAATCGAGCTCAACACCGCACTCTCCGAGTCGGTGATGGGGGTATAGTGAAAGTAAGGCCTCTGGACCGTACTGCGGAGTCGATCGCCGATCCCTACAAGGTTTGCAATAGGATTCAGCTGCGTAAAATTATCCACTAGCTTTTGTCTCCCTTTAAGATCTAATAGACTAGGGGTAACCTGACGTGCGTGGGACACATAGGGTGGCCGAGAGGACCGACTGCTGGAGTACCCAGACACCCCAGCAGAGTGCGGCCTGGAGGACGTGGGAGGGGCCATTTCGGGCAGCTCCGAGTTACGGTTACTAACGGGGAAAAAGTTATTGTGGTAGGTTGGAAAGGGGTTAATAGACATGTGGGGGGAGTGTAATGTTAAAAAACAGAGAAAAATCTAGATAGAAAAGAAAAAAAAAATAACAAGAATTTAAAAGGAGAAAAAATAATAGTTAGACTGGGAAAGAAAGACAGAGAGTGAGTGAGTGAGTGAGATGCAAAAAAAAAAATGGTAAAGAGGAAATAACAGTCAATTTAGTAAACTACTTCACTGTAGGACAAGACGAAATTAAATAAAGAAAAAAAAACATACATCCATGAACGCCTAAAAGGGAAAACGTAATACCAGTAAAACTTTGGATAAAAAAAATGCTAAAGAGGAGCAACATACTTAAAAACTGGGAACGAAATAGGAATAGTAGTGTAAAAAAAAAAAAATCTAACAGTGCACTATTCTATTTCGCTCCGTTTTTCTTATTCTATCTTCATTACTTCCTGCTGTTCCTTTGAGTCACTTTTATTTTCCTTTCTTTTTACTATATTTTCTTTTATTAGTTTGTTGTTGTTGTTGTTTTTTCACCGTACAACAACGTGTGTATCTCTCTATTACTACTACTCTGACGATTTACTCAAGTGTTTAAACGTTTGGTGTTGTTCGTTCTCCACCTTCTTGAGGGAATCATACTCGGCTACGTAGCGGTCCAGCTCCATCTGTTTCTCTCTCAGGCGTACCTGTGCCTCCTGCAGGGCACGCGACCTCTCCTCCTCCTCACTCTCCACCACGTTACGAGATCCAATCGCCTTGAGTTTTTCTTGCTCAATCGCCTTCCCTATTCGCTCCACAATCTGCATCGTTTGGTTTACCACGTTGCGGAACTCGTCCATCTTTGCAACGTAAGATTTTTGAGTTTCTATCGTTTTCACTAGCTCATCGTATTTCTCAGGGTTGTACATACGGATTGCTCCGTTGTTGTCAAACATCACAATTTGATCTTCCTCCATTGTCTTGCGTTATTATTTTCTTATTTACTTATTTATTTTGGTGGTTATGGTTGGTTGGTTTATTACTATTGAGGGTTGGATGGTGATTTTCTACTAGTAATTGACCAAAAAGGTAAAGAAAGAGAGAATGAGAAAGCTATATTAATTTTACAAGGAAAAAAAGATGGATTCAGCTATTGGATTCTTATGATAAATTCAATGCACTAAAAAAGAAAAGAATGAATTTATAAATTTAATAGAATGTATGAATAGTTTTTCGGGAAAATACACACGCATCCCTTTGCTCTCCCCCTTACGAGCAACACTTGGAGGTGTTGTCTAGTACATCTATGGGAATGTTAAGATCTCGCTGCAGCTGTAGGAGCCGCAGCAGTTTGCCACTCCTCGGTGAGTCCCTCGTCTGTTCCAGAAGTTGAATCATACCAGCCCTTAACGACGGATGGCATAACCCGAAAAAGTGAAGCGCCTCTACAATCCAGCACTTGAGAGACTGGAGCGGTTGAAGGGACGACGAGTCTTCCAACTGTGCGCTAAACCCGAGGGCGGTGAAGTCACACGGAAAGTCAGGGGTACCCTGCAGGTTCTCCGCAATCGCCTCGAGGACAACGTCAATGTCGTTCTGCTCTATCAGTATCATGAAAAGTGGGTGACCATTCCCTGCGGAGGCGGACTTTTTCTTTTCGCTATGGAAGAATAAGAAGCCGTAGCGCTTCTCTAGTGCTGCGTAAATGGATTTGCCGTAGTCCAATGAAAGTAACGTCTCATTTGGGTTAGGTTTTCTTTCCCCTGGACTGCATATCAAGAGTGCGGACAGGAGCAAATTAATGTTATCAATGATGGACACCGACCGGGTGACGGCAGAGGAGGACTGATGAAAAATGTAGTTGAGCCAATCCGAAACGTGTCCTTCACAGGATTGCGTGTTTTGAAACCGTAGATGATCTTCGTAAAACGGGGTGCTACTTTCTTCCCCGTCGTGGTGGTGCTCCAACACTCTCACTAACAACCCCATATTCGTAATGCGGCCCTCCTCTCTGGTAATGGTGATGGGGTAGTGCTGCGCGCTGCGTATTTCTATCCGCTCCACCATATCCGGTGGTGGATAGAGACAGG
Source organism: Angomonas ambiguus (assembly GCA_019695575.1). Classification (NCBI taxonomy): domain Eukaryota; phylum Euglenozoa; class Kinetoplastea; order Trypanosomatida; family Trypanosomatidae; genus Angomonas; species Angomonas ambiguus. The sequence continues at coordinate 160,484 of JADNSB010000012.1, read as the reverse complement.
GAGTTTCCATCCTCACCTCCTGCTCCTCCTTTCCGGTAGGTACGGGGGTCCACACAGGGTTCATGGTGAGCACCATATCCTTTTCCGGGTTGATTCGCCCCTTCTTCAGTACTATTCGTACTGGAACAGAAACGGCCCGGTTGGTGACGGCGTCCACCGCCTCCAACACACGAGGTACTACCGCCAAGGCGTAGAGGTGGCGTAGTGCTTGCAAGTGATACACGTTATCCTCTGGGTGTTCCGGCCACACGGGGTAGAAGGCAATGAGAAGGGCCGCGAGGGCATCGGTGGAGTTGGACAGTGTGAGTCGACCACCGCCAAGGAAAATAAGACCCATCGCCATTGAGACGGCTTGCTGGCAACCGTAACTTGTACCTGTAGTCCGTTTGAACAGTCTTCGCAGCACCGAGAACACTTTTACATCTCCACTTCCCGCCATCACAAGAGAAACGGCAATGCAACACGCTGCAATACAGGATTCATAGGCGTTCGAGGACTTTTGAAAAACCGGCATCGCGATACCAGTGGTTCCAATATACCCTTTCAGGAAGCCGTTCAGCTCCGCGAAGGTGATTCTCCTCGCATCCGCGTCTAACGAACCAGCATAGCGAAGTCCCAACGCCATGACAGAACCCGCAATGCAATGACCCACATTCATTAAAATATAATGCAGCTGTTGCTGCGCCAGTCCCAATTTTCGGACCGTGTTCGATTTGACTAAATGAATCACATGGGACGGAATACGGGAGTGGAGCCACTCCGTCTTGGCCTCAATATCGGCCCACTGAACAAGACTCGCCATCATGGACCGCAAAATGCACATGGTGGGTGAAATTTCCTGAAGCGATGAAACCCTGTCGGGTGGCATCATCCGTCTGGAAACGGAGGTGTTATTGGTCTTGAGGTAGATCAGCCCCAATGCCATCACCGCCGCTGGGCCAGAGATGCGGACGTTGTAGTACCCACCCTCGTTGATTCGAGTACACGAGCTGTTGGAGGTCTCACTCACCCCTTGGTTCAGTAACGCCTGGGTGAAGAAGTGGCTGGAATCGTGGCCGTAGAACTGCAGGTAGTTCTCCAACCCCTCCAGTGCAGAAGGCACGGGCTGCCGCTTGGAACCCTCCATGAAGCTCAACAGCCGGTCTTCCACCCTCGACGCGCTGCCGTGAGAATTTCCCATTCCCAACAACAAAAGACCCAGACTGAACCCAGCTCCGAGGGCGTACCCCTCCCGGCTGGCACAGTGCTCATCTGAGGGCAGACGTGACATTTCTATCAGAAGCATTTCAATCAAAAACCCGTTCGTCAATGTACGCTGGCAGAGAAGGCCAATCGCCACCAAAGCGGAGGTTTGGACATCTAACGACACTTCAATCTCCTCGACGCTAGGGGTGAGGGACTGAATGTGCATCGAGAGGCAGTTAAAGACAAGATCGTTATTCGTTCCACGAAAGCTGCAGGCCAGGCCCAACATCACGGAAATGGTGGTCACCTCCTTCCAGGAGTACTGCGGCTGCGGGGACACCAACAGTGTGTAGATATCGGTTAGTTGGAACGTCTTTAGATGACCCAATACTCCCGCCGCGAGGAGCAACCCCGCCCGCTCCGCTGGTGAGTGCAATTCCCGAGACTGTATCTGGTGTACAATCCAGTGGCGGGTGATGTTGACTTCCTCCCCGTTGCTGGAAAAGCGGGAGGCGCCGTTGGGGAAGAAACGAAATCCCGCCGCACAGCCGTTGTGAAATAAAGGCCACAGCAGCTTCTCCAGTTGTACATCCTCTGCGCTGTTTTTCACCGTCACCCCGTCGCCCGTTCGGCCATCCAAAATGAGGGCGGGAATGGGAACGTTATCTCGAACTTTAAAGTTTTGTGTACACATCGTCAACATCCCCCGACCCAAGGGCAGTGCTCTAGCCTTTCTCGAAAGCTGGGCCAGTGAGTTGTAGAGAGCATCCGATCCATCGCCTTGCCCGGGAAGAAAAATTGGCACGGATGTGTTGAACATCTCTTGTGCCCCGTCCAGACGGGAATCGGACCACGTGGGGCGAAAGTCTTGCCGCATAATCACACCATCATCGTCAGTCAGTGCAGCACCGTACACCGCCGTCGTCGCATTCGCCTCCGCCGCTCGCATCACATCCTGACCAGGAAAGGCGATACTCTTCAGAATGCGTTTCTCCGTCACACAGTCCATTCTTCCCACCACCGAGTAGAGCTGCTGGTCCCAGTCGGGGTCTGGGTTGTTTTTACCATAGGACAACGCGCACAAGATGGGAAAAGAAACCCCGAGACTCAGCTTTTTCAAAAGATGTGGGTCTTGTAATTGGTGAGCCTGCAAACCGACCACCAACAAGTGCCACCACGACTTGAATGGATGGGGGGTGGAGAAAAAACAGCTGGTGTAAAGACAAAGGAGACGGTTGGCAACACTAATCGGGTGAGTGTCTGGGAGCCCAGAAAGCATTGGATACAGGACCGTCGTCAGTGGACTGACGTAAAGAATACCGCGGATGGCCAAAAACAAGTTTGGTGGAGAGGCACTTTTGGTCGTGAAAGATCGTACCACATCTTGCACGCGGGGCAAAGTGGCACCAGAACCACCAGCTGTGTTCACCGTATTTAACAGAGATGCATGAATGGTGTACATACTCAGCACTTCATCGCTGAGGTCGCCGTCCTTACCGTCGCACTCGACACCGTCAGAGTCCTCCGAAGGGGAATACTGTTGCAGCAAACTGTAATGTGCGACGAACCCCGATCTCCCTGTAATTTTTGCTAAGCGGTGGATGGTGTCGGCGAGGACTGGCTGGTATCCCCATAGATGCTCCTGTGTTTTAAAGCTCTCGTACAGTAAATGGAGGCTAAGCAGGCATGTCACACAAATGGGTAATTGCCACGACAGCTTTACTTTGCGTTGACTGGGTTTGCTATCCGACGAGATGACCTTGTGAAGATTTTGAATCGTGCGTGCCGTGGTTCGAAAAGGATCATACAGCAAGGGAAGATACGATTCCAAAGACGGAAGTTCCGAGGAATCCGCGAGATCCTGAGACGCTACACCAGCACCGCCACTGGTGTTCACCGAGTTTTGTGCAATCTCAATCAAAAGACTCAGCAACTGATCACTCGTGTTCCACCCCCCTTTGCCGACATCCCCGGAAACTTTAACCTCCTCTTTGGCGATACACGCCCTCCGAAACAGCTCCAACTCAACTTCCAACGTTCTCTCATACCCCACTGTAGCCTCCATCACCTGCAGTGTATAAAGAAGGAGAAGGTCCCCCGCTGGTTTTAACGAGGGAAACTCCACAAGCTGCTCTACAATCACCTCACACTTTTGTCTCGAGGAGGTGGGCTTTCGTTTCCTATCGGTATCGTCGTCGTCGTCGTCGTCGTCGGCCGCACCAACTGTGTCTTTACCAGGGTTCACTGCGCTAGTACGAGAGTGGTACACCACGACACAGTCTTTCTGATAGGAAATGCCGCAAATCGTCTCGGGAGGAGGGGAGTCGGGAAGAGAGGTGGAACCCTCTCGGGAAACTTCTCTTTTCGCGTTTCCGCCGGTGAACTCCACCCCCTCCTTGTCCCACTCCGCTCGTCGAACCTGAAAGGAGTGATTCTGAGGAATGTTTTTCAGGGTTGCCAACGTGTTATCCGCGGAGGGTCGGTGATTCAGCATGTAAGGGCTATAGAAAGTGACGTCGTTGGCGTCGGGATAGTTGCACACGGCAATCGGCTGACCGTCATCAAAGTAGAAACTAGGCACCACAGTAGGGAAGCCGTTGCAGGGCAGAGCAAAGCAGAGTTCAATGTCGCCCTTGCCGGTGAGAAGGTCAAACGTTCGACACACATGCACCTTTGCCTGAGCGGTATCGTGAATAAACAGTATCTGCCTCGATTCCCTTTCCTGAACAGAAGCGACGACGTGTAATTGATTCTTATTACTAGAAAGACCGGGAATCGATAACCGTTGAGGGAACCACGCCCACGCGGTGGTGAGGTGAGATGCAACGGGTGTGGTGAGGGCTAGACCAATTTCCTCCTCTCCCGTTCTGGCGACCACGAGCCAACGCACGTCGTCCTTGTTATTATGGGGTACATACACAAACTGATGGAGTACTACGGCATTCAGTCGAGTGCTCTTTGACGTTGGAGAGGCCGTCGATGGGGTGTGATGGGCAGTCAACAGATTTTTCCCTGCTTGGGAAAACATGGGAGAAAACCCATTGTCGATGGTTTGCTCAAAGGCGCTTGCGCTGTGATGCACAGAGTTCACTGAAACGTACACAGGACTTACCGACAAAGGGGAGGCCATCCACCACGTGTCGGATACCCCGTGGTAAGTCTCCCCGCCTAGTTCTATGGTTAGGGGAGAAAAGTAGTGCGCTGTTTGTCGTCGACCGTAAATAAATATCCCCATTGCACCGACGGAAACGGAAAGCGGTTGAATATTCAAAAGGACAAAGTGCGACATGGTGCCATCGGGAACGGCGTAGCTGGTACACGTCACACTGGGATGGGTGACGGTATAACGTCCGTAGCAATCGTACAACTCTTCCTTGTGAAACACACACAAATACTCCCGGTACTTGGTCGCCTCGGGGGAAGTACACTGCTTATAATCTTGTGCCCTCAGGTGGAACGTATCCAACCCCAAGTCACCAGCGGGTCTTGCCCCATCCTCTTCGTCCGAAGGGAAATAGGCCAGGAAGGCCCACAGCACCCCTCGGTGAGTGACACTAAAGCAGGTAGAACCAAACTGTTTTAGGGTCACATCCCGGTAATTATTCTCCTGACAACTGCCCACTTCGATTGTGTAAGCAGAGGACCCAGAGTTCATATTAAAGAGGGAGTTATATAGTCTATAACAAATCTATTCTAAAAAAAAAACTTTGTAGATGAAAGCCAGGGAAAGGTGGTGAAAGTAGACAGTCTTCGTGTTCCAACACACAAATAAACAAGAAAAGAGCGCCCCCAAAATAATAAAAAAAAAAAATCACAGAGAGATTATAGAAAGGTCAAAAGAAAGGGAGGGTAAATTATATGTAAAAAATAGAAAAGCAGAAACTAATTAAAAAGGGAGGAAACAGTAATCACATCAACTTGGACATTTGAGCTGACTTAAATTGAAGAAAAAGTCACCAAGACGGTTGAGAAGTGGATCGTTGAGAGGAGAACGGTTCCGATAGTAAGCTGACATTGGGTTAGTTAAGTGCGTAGGACAAAAGAACGCATCCTTGTGAAGATTGAGTTTAAACTCCCACACCGCATAAGCATCTAACCACACAATATCAGGACTGGTGTCGGGTCGGGATGCACCGGCGTATGGCGGGGGACAAATTAAATACTCCAAGTAGTCCCGTGGGGCCCTTTCCCCTGTACTGGACTGCTGGACCTTTTCAACTTCCCTCCCAATGGACAACTGTACGCCAACCGAGGGAAGGGACTCCATCAGCCAGTGGTGGGAAGGCTCTCCCAGTGAGGTACAGTACCAAGCGTTGTTGATCAGAATAAAATGCTGTTTACACTCCTTTGCCTCTGTAGCAAAGGATGGGATCGCTTTTTCCAAAAATTGCGGAGGCAAACAGTTATGGGTGAGTAACAGAAACAGATCCGTCTCCTCTACAAAAACAGCATTGACAACCGCAGAGACGCCCCCTTTAACACTCTTCATGTCCTGAGAGATGTTTTCTTGGTGGCGTCTTCCCAGCTGCTCTTTCGAGAGGACAATATCGTCTCGGTAGGACTGCGGCACCCATAGTGGAGTAGAATTACGAAACGGTTTAAACCCATTCAAATAGGCTTCGTTCGCCTGTATCCAACGCTTACTTGAAAAGCCATTTTTAACTGCTACTTCGTTGAGTAGCACTTGCATCTTTGGGGGAAACAACTCTTTAGTAGCAGCATTTTTATGCATTTCATTCAAGTCTTTGAAGAGTAAAGAACACACAGAGAGAAACAATACATAGGAGGCCAAAGCAAAATAAAAGGAAAAAATGAAAACTCTAGGTGGTGTAGAGTACGTGCAGTAAAAACTATTTTTTATATAAGATTATCTTACGGTTAATCGAGAGGGTTTATATGATAGGGTAAAGTTATTTTTTAGAAGAAGACATCTCGTAGATAGTGGGAACCAAGGGGTAGTCAGGATCCTCGGGTGCGCTACTGAGCAGAGAATCCCCAGAAGATACAAGAAGTGATATAAAGGAATCACCAGGAATAACAGGAATTAGGTAAGATTCCCCCACCGGTATGGTTGAGGGTAGACGATGCTCGGGAAACTTGAGCAGGTGTTCTTCCAACCCTCCTTCCTCCTTTATAGCCAGATCACAAGTCTCCGTTTCGGAACTTTCGGAAAATGAAAACGGACACCGCCCAGAAGCTATTGACCGTCGAACGAGATTCGCGATACGAATTAAATCGTATTCATCCTTAATATCGCTTCTCTTAGCTATTAAATCTCGCAGATCAAAGTTGTGATGTTCTTTAAAATGCCCTAGTATGTCCTCGGAGTGCGAGGCGCAATACAAGCATTCCACATCCTCCTGAGAGTCACTGAAGTCCTCATCTTCTTCATTTTCATCAGGTACGGCATTATTGTTGTCCTCCGCTTCCGCCTCATCATCCGAATCGGTTTGGGCAGCAACACAAAAGTCGGATAATGAAGGGATAGTCTTCGTATCCCAGTAGTTGTGCTTCTCCTCCAGTATGTGTGCTTCAAAAGCAGAAAGATCTGCTAGTTCACCAGTTCCGCAAACAGGACAAGTGAAGTTCTCATCCCCTTCCTTGTGTACCAGGGAAGAAAGAAAGGAGAAGAACTTATCCAAATCCACAATGTTGTCGAAATGTACGGGGTGTATTTGGTGAACCAAGATATAATGTTCCATACACGCATCTTGTCCACATTGCTGTAAAGGGCACAATATGCATTTGTAGTTTGTAACGTCGTTATTTTGCAGTCTTCGCAAGATAGCATCACAGGAATCCTTGAGTGTATCCGTCATCTCTGGAGTTGTCGTCCTAAACGTTAAGAAGGCAATAAAGAGAAAAGGGAAAACTAAAAAAAAAAAAAGCACCTTAAGTCACCACATGAATCATAATAGTACTACAAACCACTCACAAAACAAGCCAATGCAAACTAGACGTAGAAGTAGTAGTAACAGTAACGATAAAAGATAAAGCGGTAGAGAAATACAGCACAAGGGGGAAAAAAAAAAAAGTACTGGTACAGTGAATCCTGGTAGTTGTGTTACTTAGGATCTACTTGGGGAAATGCTTCGCACTAACTCATTCTCCTGTCGACGGAGTTCAGCTCTCAGTTCATCTAAACTAAGCTGCGACTGTTGCATAATATGCAGCTGCTCGGCTCGAATGACACTTTCTCCATCGGGAAGATTCTTCAATTCACGATCAAGGCTAGAAAATTTCCTATCGCGTTTTTCTACGCTGCTGCGTGTGGGCTTAGGCTCCTCACGATGGAATGATGGGCGGTTGAGGTAGCGGGAGTAGTCTTTTTTCTTCGGAGGTGGAGGTGGAGGTAAATAGCGCCTAGGTTTATCAATCGTTGTGACAGGGTTCATGTCTCTATTAGAAGAGACGTCTACTAACTCTAGTAAAGGTTCAGGTCTAGTCTTAACAGTGGAAGACGTTGTGGAATCCTTTACACTATCTAGTTGTCTACTGGAAGAGGAGGATTTAGTTGGGAAAGCACGTGTGGTACTACTGGTCTTACGTTCAACAAATCGAGAATTCGAGAAGTCCCCACGATCTGGTCTGGTGTTACTAGTGGATGATCCCGAGTTGGGAAGATCAAAACGGCTTTCCCGCTTTGACGTTCTATCAGAATTGCCAATGAGAAGTGGCCTTGAGTATGCTAAGCGCTTCCCGTACTCCACGTACGCTTTAGGAGGTACATAACCGATTAAAAGTTCACTCCCATCATACGACGGTCCAATCACCGAAGGATACTCATTAACGTTATCTTGTAAAACATAAAGTTGACACCGGTCGAATATTTGATACATACTTTCTAACCGTCTCCACAAACCAAATTCAGCGTCGAATACTAGCATTCCCCTTATTGCAAATCTATCGTGGTAAAACGTGATTCTACCACCAGAAATCGCCACTAAATTGGTGAATGCATACGCAGACAAGGAAAACAGTTCATCGATAGACGGTCGACCTTCGTAGCAGGGTATCCACAGGTTTACCTTTCTACCTCCACAGTCGGCAGCGATACGCACGCTAAAAACCATGAAAAGAAAGCTGCACTACAACAACACGGAAGGGGGATAGAAAAAAAAAAGGATAGAAGAAGTGTTTTTGTACAACAAAACAAGTAAAAGTAAACCAAGATCAAAGCACCGTAAAATTACTCTTGCAAGTAAAGGGGTTTTGAGTAATAGTAACGATAATAAGAACTAACAGTAGTAATCAAAAAAAAAAAAAAGTAAATATAAAAAGAAGCAAAATAAGAAGTGAAAAACAATGATACAGCGGAGAGGTACACAGTTACTAGGAGTCGTTGATTGCAGCTTCATCAAGAACGATATTAGAGTCCAGGATGTCCTCTATTTTTTCCATACAGTTGTTAAGTTCGTCATTATTGTATGCGTTCTGTACTTTATTAATGTTATTTGCTATAGAGTTTCTGTCTTTTTCGAGATGGTATATAGTAGCTGCCAACGTGCTAACCAAAAGGTGATCATTTACTAGCTCCGCCTCGTATTGCGGTTTCAACTGCTTTGATTCGCTTTCAGTACCGGAGGATAGCGTAAGGGTATTCCACATTAGTTTCTTAAGACTGTTTTTGTTTTTTTCCTCTACTTGTTGCTGTTTTGCTAGTCGCTCTAGGTCCTTTTGATGCTGTGTCAAAAACTTTATGTTATCCTTTAGTACTTCGGATTCGCCTTGGAGTTCCTTGTAGGCAATTTTAAGCGACGCTAATTCTACTTCGTTTTTCTCTTTTCGGTCATTGGCCTCCTCCGTTAATCGCTGAAGGTCGGCGTAAGCTGCGTCCACGCAATCGTTTATATACTCCAACTCCTCACTGCGACACTGATCGATAAGGGCATTCAGCGATTCTTTATACTCCCGAAACAATTCATTTCTTTCACGGCTTTCGTCTATACATAGAGCAAGCTGCTGATGTTCATCTTGTGTAGACTTTAATAATAAGGACTTTTCCTTCAGAATTTTCTGCGCTTCTGTAGCGTCTCTTTCTGCCTCGATTTTTTCTTTCTTTATACTATCCACTATTGGAATAAGAGAGTCAATGTCGCGCTTTAGTTTCTCCATTTCTTCAATTGCGCTACCATTGCTAGACTCTGCCCTCCGAACACGGGCAAGATCTTTATCCTTCAATACAATCACATTGTGTTCCAGAGACCCGGAATTCCGGGCCTCTTCCACTGAAATAAATTTAGGCGGTCCTGCGGTGCTTAATTCCCTTTCACACTGTTTTAACTCGTTCTGTTTTTGATCCATTAGTTTACTCACGTTTTGCAATGAAGCAAATGTCCGGCTGATCGACTGTATAAGAGCTGACTTTTGCTTTACTTCATCTCTTTTTTTACTAGAAAAGCTCATCAAAGCATACTTCGCCGAACCCAAATCAGCGATTAGGGAAGGTATGTTCACTAGAACCACCTCAGTGTAGAAGAGCAGCCGGTCGTAATCATTTTCTGGCAGTTGGGTGAACATGAAGCTTATATAGCTTTAATAAGGGAAACTATGAAGGAAACTAAAACTGAAACGGGGGAAAACGAAACATGATAAGTTAGGGGTCGTTAAGGTGATCTGTTTTTCTCCTTCATTAAAACAGATGAAAAAAAAAAGTAAATACAATCAAACAAAATACAGAACAAACAAATTTCAGAACAGGTGCGGAGTCAGAATGTCTATAAACAAATAAGTGAGAAGCTAGGGGCACTTGGAGTAAAACATATACCCTCATTATTTGGCGGCTTTCCAACCTTGCTCTATTAAAAGGGACAGTGTAGTTAGATCCTCAGCGACATCACAACGAACATCGTTCATGAACCAGGTATGAGGGGATTCTTCAAAGTGAAGTGATTCTCCCGATTCAGGGTGTGGAAAAACGAGTTTAGCAGCGTGCAGAAGATGTCGTTGCAGTAGCCAAGTTTTCTCGGACACATTAGCGCCAGACAAAGAGTTAAACTTGTGAAAATAACCCCTTTCCCTTTTCGCTCGGTCAATGTATACCTCGTCTGACGCAACTTCTAAAAATCCCTGCTGACCCGGTTCTCGCGTTGAATACAGTTTATCACCAAGAACAGGATATCCGATATCGGCACAGTGGACACGGATTTGATGACTTCTTCCTGTGTAGATGTACACCGAGGCTACACAGAGGCCAATGCTCGAATCCGAAGACAGTATTTTAATGCGGCTGTACGCCGTCTTTCCGAACTCAGATTCGGCAGGGTAGCAAAACATCTTCAGCTTTTTGAGTTTTTGATGTTGCGGACCACAGTTTTGAGGATTTTCACTAAGTAAGCCAATACGAGAGTTGTTGATAAACACTTTTCCCTCTTCCGGGGAACCTATCAGCACAGCTATGTAGGTTTTTTCTAGGTCTTCTTTATCCTCAGTAGCTCTCGCGGATGACGTAAGATTTCGTAAACTTTGTAATTGCGGCTCAGCGAGATTAGACTTTTCCATAAAAAAGGCAGAAAGTGCCTTTGCAGATTGTTTCGTTTTAGCAAGTACTACAATTCCAGAAGTCTCTTTATCCAACCGATGCACACTGTACAATTCGGGAAAGCTATTCTCCACTTTTTGCCGTTTAACCTGTCCATGAGGGTCCGTCGAACTTTGGGGACCACCTCCTTCTAGATGAAACTTGTGTTCGCCTCTTTGAAGCACTGAAACAAGGGTATTCAGACAGTACCTCCCTCCTTCGGAAACTGGAAGGCAACCATTTTTCGCGACCACGAGAATAAACGCATCCTCGTATATTTTTTTGATGTGTTCAGTGTCTACTTCAGGCTCCAGCTCAGCGGGGGGCGAAAATGTAATAACGTCGCCTTGTTTCAGCACATGGCCTGTGTCCCTCACCAACTCGGCCGCTTTGGCGCCTTTGTTCCTCACGGAAAGGTGACCGGCGCCAACATGTTTTTCCCACTCATTTTGGGTTAGGTAGTGAAATTTCTTTACGAGGTACTCTAGCAGGCTCTCCTCCGGGTCTTTCTTCGGCCTACTATAAGCGAAGGACCTGGGCATAGGTTGAAAGGGGGGGGGGGGGTTGTCTAAAGCTTGATTCCTATAAAGCGAAGGGGGGGGGAGGGGGGAATGGTGATGGTGGGGAGGAAGGTTGCGGTTGGCAAGGAGAGGCTCGGGCGCCCCGCCAGGGCCCGCCCCCCCCGCTACCCTTGGTCGTAGAACAGGCCCTCCTAAACCACCATGCAGAAGCGGTTGTCATAAAAATTGTCACCTTTTTTTAAAGTCAAAATTAAAAGAAAACAGTGGGGTAAAGGAAACGTGTATTTCAAAAAGCGTGAGAAACTCAACTGGAGAAGTGCAAAGAGAAAAAAAAAATCATTTAGCGTAACAGGTTCATCATCGCGATAGTTTATTTCTAGTGTACAGGATGGTCAAGTGGAGGTTTCTATCAAATGTTCCTCAACGTACTTTCGAAGATTTTCCGTCGCAGTTTGAGGAGTTCTTCGTCATTGTAAAGGGGTGGGATACCACCGTGCTCGTTGGTCGACGCTGAAGCAGGTTCCCCGTACTCTTTTGGCGGGGAAGCGAGCAGGGCGCTGAGGTTCCTCTTGGTGTCGTTGTTTACCGAGTCCCACACCTTTCCCCGCCGGTACTCGGAAACAGACGATGGAAGAGACTGGGTTTCCTGGGCGCGTTCCATCGGGTCTGGCATTTTGCGGTCGTCGTACGCCTCGCTGCTGCTGTAGTCGCTCTGAGAAGTGTCATCCTCCTGAAGGCTGTGTCGTGCGCGGTACTCCATCACTGCCTCGACGGCTATTTCACGGGCGCTCTTTTGAGACGGTCGCGGGGATTGGGTCGAGGACGAGGAAGGGGAGGCGGTGCGGGTGTGGAAGGTTTCGGGAAGGACAGCACTGTCTTCCCGTACCACCGCGGACTCGTTTCTCCACACCGCAGAAGGACCGTTCACGAACAAGGCGTGAGGTGGAGGGGCGGTATCAGGAGGAGCCGCTGCCCCGCCTGTCTGTGTATCTTGGGAGTAGATGTTGCTAGAGGTGCGACGGAGCGGGGATGGGGTGGACTGAGGAGGGGAGGATTCGCTCGTGTAGGAGTAGGGGACGGTGACCAACGCTGGCCGGGAACCGCTTGTCGGGGTGGTGTGGGTGGTCTGGGATGCGGTGGAGGCGGAAGGGGGAGGGGGAAGCGGTTCGGTGGCCTTTACAGGGGCGGCGGCATTCACAGCATCACTAAAAGACTCGGAAGTCGAACTGTCAAACTCTTCCTGGATCGGCAGTGCCGGCTTCACGATGGTGATGGAGGGCGGACTGCGTGGCACCTCTTGGGGAGGGGAAACAGGGGCCGAGTACTGCGGCGGGGTCGCGGGGGGCGGACTGGCTCCCTGGACAATGCTAGGACGCTCCTCTGGGCGATTCACAATCGCAGGAGGCTCCTGCGGGTGATCCACAATCGCGAGTGGATCCAGTCCACTGTCCGAGATGACGGCGCCCAAGGCCTGTAACTCCTCTACCCACCAATCCCGTTGATAGGACGTGGGTGCGAGGACGTCCATTTGGATTAGATAAGGCTTCGTCTTAATGAGTGTCGTTCGACCCTCGTACACGGAGCCGTAGTCCTCTAAAGGGTGCACCGACGCCATTTCAGCAAAGCGCTCCGGCTCCGTGGTAAAGACGACGGATTCCAAGGAAAAACGATGTGTGTGCTCCTCCTCAAGAGAGAGGGTGGTGTGGACCAAATCAATACCGAGGTAGTCGTCCGGTAGGGTTTCTTTCCCAAACAAGGTGTGAGCCAGTCGCTTCCACACCCCTCTGCGGCGCTGGGAGATGAACATGACATTTGACGGCATGGGGGACGCAAGAAGTAGAGACTCTTCCCGGGTTTTTTTGTGCTTCCGAGGCTTCGTCGTCTTGCGAAGGATGGAACTAGACCTTTTCTTCTTTTTGTGGTTTTGGGAGTCGTACAGGTAAGAAGGAACATCGTTTTCAGTGTGGGGGTTTCTCCTCTTGGGCAAGTAAAAGTAATACCGAACAAAACTTTTCTTCTCGCCATGGGGTTTGAGATAGAGGGGCCATTCACGATGTCGAGGGAAGCGTGACTTTGAATTCGACTGGAGGGAAAGAGTCTCTGTCTCCGTCGGCGGTGGTAGTAGCGGTGCTTCTTCACTTTGAGCCGTTGGTTTATCAAAGGCAGGAACTGGGGTTCGGTCGGGGCTGACGGCACCCGGCTCCGTAGCCCACGTCACTTTCCCTACCTTTTCAGTGGGAGCTGGCGCGCGAGGTGGTCGTGGGGTCTGTACCGCCCCATCGTTTAGCGAAGTGGAATAGTGGGAGATCAGATCCCCAAAACGTTCCACTTCCTCACTGGTCTTGAACACCAAAAAGATCTGAACCCCACCGAGGAGCGTGATCACCAAGCCTACTGGTCCCCACAGGCGGTATATCCACCGCGGTCCGGCTGGGTCCTTGCCGCCGTCGTGATCCCTAACCACACTCGCCGCCCCATCACCCGCCTCGTCCTTCATGGTGGTGATCAGACTCCCACTAGAGTTAAACGCAAGGAGAACCGGGACGGAGAAGCAAAACTGCTCGTGGTGTTGAATATCCTCCAGAGGCACCCTCCACCGTTGTGCGGTGCGAATGCTCAATCCGCCTACCGCGGCGTGAAAGGGTGGAAGTCCTCCTCCGACCCCGCCGGGGCCTTGATCCCAGTAATAAAAGACCTCTCCCCCCGTTCGTGGGGAGGCGCCGCTCCAGAACGGCGCGCTGTCCTTCACCTCTAACAGCGATGACCCCTCCTGTACGTGGACCTCCCTCCCACAAAGCCAACGGCCGTCCCGCGGCTGAAAGGGAACAAACTCCCCCGCCTCCGCTCCCCTGCGGGTGGGCTCCCATTGAAGGGCGTCGAAGGTGAGGTAGTCCTTCTCCGGCGGTGGAGTGGGCTCCTTTTCTAGTGGAAAAAATTGAACGCTTTTTTTACCTTTGGAGCCCGTCTTGAGAACCTCGTGCGGTCTCACAGACGGTGGTTCATCCATTTTATTTTTATTTTACAACTATCTGTGAATGAGTCTTTATGGTGATGCCGATTATTTTACAACAGTAGAAGGAGTAATACAAACCATAGGAATAGAAAAGAGTGAGGGAAAAGAAAAGAGATGTGTGTGTGTGTGTGTATGTGTGTGTTTTCAGGACGGTAAACTTTACCAATTTTACAATCACAATCAAAGAATGGTGTGACAAAGCTGCAGTATCCTTACTTTGAAAAAAAAACAAAAACATTAGGCGATAAATTAATTTTCAGAAGAATGCCTCAACGAAAAGCAACCAACCCCCACGAGATGTATTGTGTCCTTCAGAGTTGCTTTTTTCACTTGTCAGCAGGAATCTCAGCCAATGGCATTTCCTTCAAGTCGGGAGACACAGTGAAGGATGCCTCCGTTCGGGCTCGGACCTCCTCCAAGCTGACCCCTTTCGCCAGCTCCAAAAGTACCAACTGGTTCAAGTCTGGGGAGACAGGGGACTTTATCACCTCAAACACCGCCAGCTCCGTGATAATTTTGCTCACCACCCCCTTTCCCGTCAAGGGCGCCTTACACCGCTTCACCAGTTTGGGGGATCCGTCGGTGTTGTTGTGCTGGGTGAGCACCATCACCTGACACCCACTCTGCACGAGCTCCATTCCCCCTCCCATCCCACTCATCCGCTTCCCAGGCACCATCCAGTTGGCGAGGTCGCCGTTCTCTGCCACCTCCATCGTCCCCAACATGGCCATATCCACATGTCCCCCTCGGGTCATGCCCATCGCCTCGACGCAATCAATAAAGGAGGCCCCTACGGAACGGTTCACCGTGACCGTCTGCTTGCTAGAGTTGAGCACGTCAGGGTCTACCTCTTCCTTGGTTGGAAAAGGTCCCACCCCGAGCAGACCGTTCCCCGCCATCAGGAGTACCTCCACCCCTTCCGGGATGTAGGTGGTGACCAGCGTAGGGGTTCCTATCCCCAGATTAAGGACCATGCCATCCTCCACCTCCAGCGCCGCCCGGCGGGCGATACGGCTCTTAATGCTACTGTGGTCGACGGCGGCCGTCGCGCTGTCCTTCTCCTCCCGCAGCACCAGGTGCTCAATTTTCTGAATCGAGTTGGGAATGTGGACGATGCGGTGTACGTACACTCCTGGTAGGTGGATAAAGTTAGGGTCCAGCTCCCCGCACTCCACCAGTTCGTCTACCTGTACAATGCACACTTTGGCCGATTTGGCCGCCGCCAAATTAAAGTTTCGAGCGGTACCACGGAAGATCAAATTCCCTCGCTTGTCCGCTTTCCACGCCTTAATGAGCGCCACATCCGTCTGCAACGCCGTCTCAAAGTTGCACCACTTTCCTCCCACATAACGTGTCTCCCGGGGCTCAGAGTACTGCACGACGACCCCCTTTTCGGTCGAAGAATAACGTTGAGGAATCCCGCCTTGGCTGACCAACGTGCCGAAACCAGTAGGGGTGTAGAAGGCGTTCATTCCAGTGCCCCCCGCGTTCAAACGATCAACCAACGACCCCATTGGGCACAACTCCACACTGAACTTTCCGCTATAAAAGGCATCCGCAAAGACTTTGTTTTCCCCCATGTAAGCGGTCACCACATTTTCTAGTTTGCCCTCCGCCGCCAACGGCCCCACACCGCAGTCCTCTCCCGACATGCTAGACATGATGAGGGTGAGCTGGCGGAGATCTTTTCGTTGTCGAACTTCTTCAAGAAGCTCCAGAGGTACCCCGCTAAACCCAAACCCACCTACCGCGAGTCGACTAGACGACGCGATGTCGGACACCGCTTCCTTAGCGGTGAGTACAATAGGCTTTCGAAATAAGTACGAACCACGCATCTTTTTTTTTTCTTTACTTACGAGAGATGAGGGGGAGTGAAGGTAGAGGGTTAGAAATAACAATGAAGAAGCAAAGAAAACGTCAAAAGTACAGTTCACTACTTTGTTGAATAGTCTCAATTCCTTTTTTTTCCGTATCTGTTTTGATCTTCTAAAGTAATGGATGCATCTAGTTTCTAAGGTTTACAAAAAAACAATGATAATAACAATAATAAAAAATTACACAAAACTGTACAAAGTAATTTTAGGAAATCATAAAAAAAGAGTAACCACCAATACCATAATATAAAACTACTTGACTTTAGCCAAGGTGCTGAAAAGCCCCGCTGTGTCAATCTTTGGCTTTGGAGGGACGGCGTGAAGTGACCGGCCGCGGCCACACAGCCTATCCCAGTTGATCTTTTTACAAGGCTTCCAACGAGGTTTTTGGTTGGGATCCTCTGACAAAAGAATGTGTAGCGCATTCCCGTAGGCAGCGGATAGTTTTTCCTTTACTTCTTGGACAGAGGGGCCGTCTGAGCTGGCGGGGGTGGCAACGGCACAGCGGGCGAGGAGGGAGGACACCGCCTCCTGGAACGCGGTCCGGGCGAGGGGGTAGTTCATTGGGGCACTAACGTGCTTCCTCTTTTTTCTACACAGTACACAAAATGGAGTTTTATTCGTCGCGTTATTCGCGTGTTGAGAGACCATTCGTTTGGTACTCTTTCGGACAATATTGCCACAGTGGGCACAGACCATAAACTCGGAGCGAGAGCGTTTCACCACTAATTTCTTCCATGGGATCTGACCGACGATGAGCGAGTCGATCCCGCACAGACGAGGACTGCCAGCGATGGGAGAGTACCGAGGTACAAAAAAGAGAATCTTACCGCTCCACTTCCCCTCCACGACCAACCAGCGGAAATTATCTAAACAGCAGGCCACAGAGGATCCAAAAAACTCCGCCCCCTCCCCATTGTCCCCTTCTCCGTTGATGTAGATACTAATATGCAGCCTACCAGTGTTGACGTCAAAGGTGACATCGAGAAGGGGCTGTGTTGACGCCAAACGACTGGCGCGGCGGCTAGCGTTGATGTCATCGGTGCCGCCGTCTATGCTTTCGTCCTGGTCTACCGCAAAGGATTCCTCATCCACGTTAAAAAGAGATACCTTTTTTCCGAAAGGAGAAACATCCCCCTCACTCAGGCTGAACTCTTTGAGCAACAGATTGGCGAAAAAAGAGATTCGCCGCCGTTCGTGTTTGTAGTGACCAATAAGGGCCTCGATCTTTTCGTGGCATGGGAGGACGTACTGCCCGCAGAGGTCTTCGGGTGTCATGGAGGAGTTTCCGTTAGGGACGTGCCGCCAGACCCGTTTTAGGTAGGAGGCGCCTTGCTCGTAAAAGTGCTGGATCTGCCAACTACACCACAGCTGGTACTCCCGTTGTTGACGGAGTGATTGTAAGCCGTTATGAAGGGAAAGCAACAGGGTACTGTCGCCCACCGCCACATCGCCCTCGTCTTCGAAACCCCCCTCCTTTCCGGGGGAGTTGGCAGGCAAAGAGTGTTTAGGGGTACTAGCGTAGGAGATGTCGCAGGACCGGAGGGCGGCTCCGATAACACTAGGGTCTGCCAGCTTATCCATACAGTGTCTTCCCATTATACAGGCCCGACGGTAGGCAGAGGCAAAGCGGACCGGGTTGGACATAAATCCTACCACCGCCTTGAGAAGGGTATGATTCGGGGCGATAGGGACTCCAGAAATTCTAGCCCACTTTAGCAGCCTCACCCCGTCGGCGGTCCCCCCTTGTATGGCGTACAATTTTAGAATGGCGTTAAAGTCCAGTGCCGTTTTAGGGGCGGGGTGGGAGGGAGGGTGGAGGGCACTGGGCTCCTCGCTTCGGGGACCGGAAAAGACGTCCAATGGGTCGTACCGGGCGCTGCCTTCCATCTCCTCCGCCGTATTGGATTCCGCCCTGTCTGGCTGAGGAGCGAAGAAACGGTTCACGGAGGTCGAACCGCGTCTTGTATCGCGAGGGTAGTCCCCGTTCTCCTCCTCCCCCTCCATCTCTAAAACCTCGTAGTGCTCTCCCTTTTCAGAAACGGAAGGTCTTTGCTGTATAGGGAGACCCGACGGCCGTCGCTTCGCGCTGAGACCGCCTTTTGGGGGACCAGGGGTCAGTCGGGAGGGCTGTCCGTTCTTGACCACCCTACCGTTCCGAAGCGTCACCCCTGTACTCCCTCTTCGGTTGCCATACGACGTCTTGGGACGTGTATGGGGTACACTCTTGTGATCTGCCCCTTCGGCGTAGCCAAACATGGCGCTGTGAGCGGGATCAATATCACTAAAAGACATGGATCTTTTTTTTTTTCTTTTGCTACAGTAACTAGAAAAGGATGCAGGAAAAGTAATTATACAACAAACCACAATAATTGGAGCCAACAAACAAGCACCAGATCGTAGTGTGGCAAGGATTCAAGGTAGAAGAAAAAAAAAAAGTCTTACTGTAAATGTATTTTAAGAAACAACGAAAATCTTAAACCAATTCTATCAAGTACTTTTTATTTTATTTTTAATCTTCTCTAATTTAAACAGGGAAATAAAACAAAACACGTTATGAATAAACGAAACTATTCAAGTATCTAATAATGTAGCTTTACTTTAGTAATTTCCGGTGAGGCGGAAGTACACTCTATTGCCGTCACCGTTGCTGCTAGAAGGAACCAGGGCGTTGGACGCCCCCCCTCCCCCGATCATGCGGTCCTTGTAATTAGTGGTCATGTTGCTATTCTGCTGGATAGCCGGGTTGCTGGTCTGTGTGAGGAGGGAGATGAGCTCTCTTACGGAGGGAGAGGTGCACCGGTTGTGCAGGTTAAACAGCTCGCGCTTCAGTCCAGTGTCGTCCAGCTGGCCAACTGCGTGGGCCCGGTAGAGTCGGATGACTTCTAAGAGATCCTTTGGGCTCGCGGAGCCTGGCAGACGCAGCGACAGTTCCCCCATCTTTGCCCCGTTGATCCCATTGATGTATTTTCGAATCATCAAAAAGTGTGGAAGGGAGGAGTCAAAGCCGATGAAGTTGCCCTGTATCGCCCTCTCTGGATCGCGGTCGAGGACAACGGTGGCGCTACAGGCGGCGTCAGGGTCCACGGAGAGTCCATTGTCCTGCAGCGCGAGGCCCCACACGCTCGTATTGCTCATCGCCGGCAGATCCAGTTTTTGTTGAAACGCCACTTTACCGTATTGATCGACGAGACTGATCTCCACACGGTGTGGTCGGTCCCCACTCACCTTTGCCGCAAAGTCCGATCGCCCGGTGTCACCACCCGTCCCATCGACGTTGCAGACGATGCGGTACTGAGAAGGACACGAGAGTCGGGCGATGCAGTCACACCCCGACGGTTGTAAGGAAACATCCACGTAAGGCATAGGACCAGAAGAGGGGGAATGAGGCGCCTCCCCGGATGCTGCGGTCGTCGGCTGACCGGTCTGAGAGGGGTAGGAGGACGGCACCATGTTTGAATTCTGACCGCCATAAGAAAAGCCGCTTTGGAAGCCGGGAGAGGGATTCGGTGGCTGTGAGGAGGCCGTCTGGTCCACTCCCATCACTGAGACGGTGGTGTCCCCTTTAATGGTGTTGGTAATAGGATCACGGGCCACGAGACGGACAAAATGGGGTTGGTCGCCCGTGAGGAACCCAGTCACCGGCACCCGACCTCGCTGGGTAATGGTGACGGGGGGTTGACTATCGACACTGGCGGTGAGTTGGTAATGCGATTGACTAGTATACACATTGGCGAGATACCCATTACAGCAAGTGAAGAAAAACTGCTCCTGTCCAGACTGTGTGCCGGGGGAGGAGGCGCCTGCCCGGCGTAGCGTATTCACCAACAGCGGGAGAACTCTCTGTCCGTTCGGTGTGAAAGGGGCGGCGCTGACTGTGTGAAGATCATCGGCCATCTTTTGGGGATCTAGACCGCTTCGTTGAAGTCCTTCCAGCAATCTCGCTACCAGTTTAGCATCCATGTCAGTCGGGGAGGAGATGGAAGTGTTCGGTGAGGTCATGGAGGCACCGGTACCAGCAGTCGCCAACAACACACGGCAGGCGGCGACCGGGCGACCGTTCTTGGAGTGCACTGCCGTCAACGTCGCCTGGGTGTTGTTAGGCACACTGACTTGACTGTTCGCGGGGATGAGACAGGGCTGCTGGGTGCCGATGGTGGCGCTGATGTTGTACCCTGCACACTGAATGGATTTGAGGGAGTCGTGACCGGCGGTGAAGGTGATGGTGGGGGGTTGCTTAAACATGCAATCATTAATAAAGGAGACTACCTGCGAGGCGTTGGCGTTGGGGGTTCGAACGAGTTGCATATTGCGCCGCGCTTCATCCATGTTGGGAGCGTTCACGACGGCGGCCAGGTGGGTGAGCCACTGTTCATCTGGCTTTGGTGCGTTGGTGGTGGAGGCGCCTGCGTAGGTGGAGCCGCCGGCATACGTGGAGCCGTACACGGAGGAACCGGGCTTTGGTCCAATATCAAGGGCGACACTCGAGGCCGATCCGTCCATGTGTACCTGTTCCGCTGTCACCCTCTGGGTGGTGGTGCGCGCCAGTTTTACCCCCGTCGTCCCGTTTGTTTTCGCACTCCCTAACGTGAAGGTACAACGGTCGGGTCCCGTCACCGTCAGTCCAGAGGCATCCTCAGTGATGCGGAGGGTGATGGCGGGGGCTTGGGTGGAGGGGACGTAGGAGGTTTGCTTCAGGATTACTTTATTGCTGGCATCGGTGATGGTGATGATGACCCGTTGGGCGTACCGGTTGGCGAGCTGTAAGGTGGCGGTTCCGAACCCGGACACATTCGTGCCGTTATCCGCCTTGAGTTGAACATAGTATCCCTTGCACGTCACCACGTAGGCTGGCATGCTGCCGATGGAGGTGGTAGTGACTCGGGTTTCAAGCTCTGGGAAGGCGGGGGTGGTACCGGTGGCGTTGGCGGCCGGAGTGGCGCCAGGGGTCGCTGGAGTGGGCGTGGTCCCGGCTAGGATAGCGGCGGGGGAGTCGGTGGCGACTGGAGCTGGTGCCGCAGGGGTGGCACCGGGCACTGCGGGGGCTGCTGCAGGTGGTGCAGGTAACTGCAAGCGATAGGGCCCTACATTGGCCGGTATCGCGATTGCCTGATTTTCATTGAGTGGAATCATCTGACCCGTTCCAGTGCACTGGAGGGAGGCACGGTCCCCACTTCCCTTCACCGTTTCTATGATAAAGTTGGGTGGTACCGTTTCCTTGGGGTTCGTGAGGGCAGAGTTAGGGGTAAATGGAAGAGAGGCACGGTGCAGGGGGAACATGACCTGCTGCTGCTCCTGGAGCAGGGGAGGGGTCGGTGGCCCCACGTCAGGGACGTCGACGACAAGAATGCAATCCTGTGCCTGCAGCGGCACGTGGAACCACCCACCACTCGGGTAAACGTGTTTCCCATCCACTAAAAGGTACACCTGGGCCTGGTGATTCGAGGGCGCCCGGAGTTTGAAATAACTCTTCCCTTCGCTTCCGTTAAAGGACATTCTACAGTAGTGCTTCGTCGTATCGTTTTTAAGAATGGCCGTCAGCTGGTACTCCCGTCCATCCCCTGGTACCGCCAACGCCGTCTTTGCACCGGAAAGCGAAACCGGACGAGGCACCCCTCCGTCAATACCAATCTCACACGACAGGTCATACCCTTTCGGCGCCTGCATGTCCTCTATCGTAAGGTTGGAACCGGAAATGCGGAGCGCGAGGGAGGAGGCTGGTTTCTTGGATACCCCACTGTGTCCGTGGTTGATTTCTTTATTCATTCTATAGCTACCCCGGAACGGGTAGGCAGCATCGTTCATCTTTGACCCCACCGGACTGGTCTTGCGATTGCGGGAAGAGGGTCTTGACATAAGGAAATTAAGATTTTTAGCGTTTGGTAGTCTTTTTTTTTTTGTTTCTGCTTAGAAGCACGGAGTGCTAAAGATAGTTCTAGTTCTATATTCGCTTTTTTTTTTTTAGTTTATATATATATTAACAAAAAAAATTAACAGAAAAAAAAAACAATATTCTATAATGCTTTTCGAAAAGACAAACAATAGAGAAAAAAAAAACAAACAGTGCGAAAGACATAGAAAGATTGCTCTATCCCTTTTTAAACTTTTCAATAAATCATAGTACAGCCCATAAAGCTGTGGAAAAGGGTAATAAATTTGAATTAGTTAAATAGATTAAACGTGTTGATTCGTATCATTAAGACTAACTTGTGTCAGTCGGCCGCTGGAGTCCACACCCTCTCCGTACATCACAGATTTTTCTCTGTTTTTAATGTTTCCACTCGTTCGCGTATTTTCTCTACAATTTTTGACATATCATCCAGTGTGTTATTCTCGCAAATAAGGAGTATACTCTCCTTGTAAGAGTTCCGCGCCTCCTCCTCGCACACCATCGCTATCTCAGCATCCATATTCTCCGTTCGCTTGACGTCGTTGTAGTTTCTAGACGTGAGACGATCGAAGAGTTGCTCCGTGGAGGCGTGCAGTACCACCACCAGATGGAACCACCGCTCCGGAAAGAGCTCACTGCTGTGGTAGTCCACCAAGTGGTGCTCTCCCCCCACCATGATGGGCTCCAGGTGGTCTAACAGGCGATCTTCGTCCTCGTCCTCGATGACGTGGGTGTCAAACTCGGGGTCGTAGGAGGTGTAAAATTTGTGTTCCTTGACCACTTTACCGATTTCAACGTGCTGAAACGGGAGCAAGTCGCTGAGTTCGTCGACGAGCAGGGCACACAGGGAGGTTTTGCCGGTGCCGGGGGTACCCGTTACGAGGATGTTAATTCCTTTTGGCTGTTCCATTCGATTTGGATTAAAAATAGGAAAAGGGTCGAAAGGAAAAGAAAAAGAAAACTGCAGTGAGGAGTGCCCAGAAGTGTTTTATGAAATGAGAATGAATAATAGGGGAGAAGAAAGTAATCAATCTAATAAAAAAAGAAGGGCAACACAGGGTTCTCGTCGATTCACAGAACTTGGTAAACTAAGTAAGGTGTAATAGCATAAACAGTAACCGAAAATAGAAGCAATGTGAAAAAAAGGTCCAATGACGCATATAGTTGACTGAAATGGCAACCCCCCATTTAGTCGAAGCGCTGCTGAGAGAACCACTGCTGTTCCATCTGAAGTTGTTCTCTTCTTTTCTGATCTTGTCTAAACGTTTTGAACTCTGCCTCTATCATCGCATCATTCGCGTTTTCCTGGTCCAGCGGCGCCCCTCTATGCTTTTCCCACATGCGGAGAGAGAGATTTTTCATCTTGTTGGCCTTTCGGACACCCAGTCGGTGGGCAAGGGAGCGGTTATGATCGGCCATATTCTTTCGTAAAACGGTTTGGTGGCACACCTTGCACCACGCCTCCTCCCGGGGCAGCAGTTCTGCCGCGAGCTGCGAAGGCCTAAGTTGGTTTCCTATGTATTTTTTAAAGTTCATTTGTGTTATAATATTATTTATTTATTTTTTGGTAACGCTTCGTTTTTAATTATTATTTTTCCTTTTGTAAAGAAAGGAAAAGAAAAGAAGAAAATGAATAGAGAAAAGAGAATGTCGGAATAACAAGGTGGAAAAAAAAGAACTTTTTAATTTTACTGATTTCAAACCACTCAAAAAAGAGCCAGAAGAGTACGATATAAAATGTTTATCTTTCGATCCATGTCAGTGTTTGAATAGTTTGTGAGTCAACAGTCTCATAAAGTCATCCTTTGTAACTTGATACTTGGCGTACTTACCAGTAGGATTCAAATTAATAGCAATATTCTTGGTAATGGCGTCATACACCTCCTCCACGTTTTGGCACACACGTTTCTGCTTCGTCCCGCTCTCCAGTGATCGGATATTCACTTGGGTGTTGTTAATCCCGTTAACACCAGTGAGGACAAGCTTGGGGAAAGGAGAGGATCGGTTGGCGCCGTCCGCCTCCACAAATTTCCCTTGTATCCCTTCCAAGACCAGATTCTCCGTGAACACGGATTGATTCTTGATCAGAAAATTCATCATGTAGTAGTCCCTCGTATACTGCGGCTGCAGGTCGAAGTGATACGTCGTTCGCCAGTAGTGGTTACCCTCTACGGCAAATCCGGTGGAGAGTGGGTTGGAGGTTTCAGTCTCGGGGACACCAACTTTTGGAATCGATAAAGTAGAAGAGGCGTTCTGAAAGTCTTTCGGCAGAGGGAATTGGGCCTCCACGTAGTAATGAAGCCAACCCTCTTCGGTGTAGTGTGGTCGTACGCGGACAGGGACGGTGGGGGTGTCCTGTGGGACGTCGGTCTCCAGCCGCAGAGGTGTCAGAGGAAGTGCGTCTCCGCCGAACCCAACATCCACCATCCACTTCACCTTTTTCGTTTTCTTCTCCAACTCCTCAGGGGTCAGCAACCCCAGTTCGACGTCCTTTTCCGTTCCGGGGAGTTGGACAATGAGTACCATATGCGTGCGGCCGCAAAAGTTATCGACGCCGTTGTACACCACACGTCCTGACAGACAGCGCCATACCTCCACGTTCAACGACTGTAGGGCCGCCAGAAATAGCGTATTGTGCTCAAAACAGTATCCCCCTCGCCCAGCGTACACCATTTTATCCACCACATCCCCCAACTGGAGTGAGACGTCCCGACCCAAGTAGCTGTCCAGCACCTCAAAAGGGATGTGAAGGGCGTGACAGTGCATGAGGTAGGTGAGCAGTTCACTCGAGGGTTCGTTCCCCCGTACGAGCTCTGGACACGCTTGGATGCGGTTTAAGTAAGCGTCTAGAGCAAATCCGCTACTGTTGTTCATTGGTAATACCGATGGTGTGCGCCTAGAGGTTAAGGAAAAGAGAAAAGGGGGAGAGGAGGATAATTCTAGCCTGAATTCGAGTGAGTGGATTCGCAGAAGTACGAATAATAGAACTTTAATGGTACTGTAGGTTAGTTAGTTGTTGTTGTTCCTTTTAATCAAAGCCACTGTCTTCCTCTTCCTCCTCCTCCTCCTCCTCCATATCGCTGTCCTCCAGTGTAATAATCTCTGGCAGTGCCTGCTGCGTCATCAACATGAAGGAGTCGTTTGGATCCCCGTGTGAAACGTTGGTGGTCACTGAGGAACTACCCTCCTCCTCGGTGGAAGTGGAATCGTCCTCCTCTCCCTCCTCCTCTTCTTCCTCCGTTTTCAACCGCTTGGGAGAGGAGTCGGGCACTGGAGAGGAGGCAGTTTCCTCTCCCCATTCCCCATCGTCGGCATAAATGAGCGGCTCTGAATCCCTTTCCCGTTTGGATTCCCTTACAAGTGGTGAGGGAGATCGACTTCCTGAAGTGCTAGGTACAATCGCGTCGCTCCATCCAGAGGGCAAAGAACTGTGGTCGGTCTTGGATGAAATGGGAAAGGTAGGCTGAGAGATGGAAGCCTTGTACCCCTCTAGCAGGTCGGACGCCTCTAGCATGATGGGCGAGCGATGTCGCTTCTCTTGCTGAATGGGTTGAGTACTTTCCACCGCCTCTTTGGATGGCTGGGCCTCCATTTCCTGAGGGGAATCGGACCCCTTCTTTTGAGACCAGTCCTTTGTCGCACTACTTACGAGTTCGGTGACCACCCCCTTCTTCTCCGCTGAACCAACCGGGGTACCCCTCACCCCATGAAGAGGTGTATTGAGCTGACTCTCTCGCTGTAGTATACTCTCCAGGGTGCTCCCACTACGACGGACGGCGCGTATTTCACTTTCCCCCAAGGCGACGGTGTGCTGACTGGAAAGGTTTACCGTTTGGTTCCATCGCTGGGAGGGGGAGGAAATGGTGGCAAGACGCGTTCGCTTGACTTCTGACAGAGTTTGTTTTTTGGGGGTTTCCTCCTTTGTGGAATGACTTTCCTCCTCCTTCTCTTCCACAGAGTTGGAGTCGTCTTCGTCAATCTCGTAAACAAAAGCTTCATTCATTGTGTGAAGAGAGTTTCGTACTGACATACTCTCCAAAGGATCGGAGGGTGACGGAAAAATCTCGTCGACAGACTCCGCCGAAGACGTTGAACTGTACTTCACCAGTCTACTAGAGGGATCCATCATTTCTTTTAACGAAATAGGACTCCAATCACTGACAGTGTGATCGGTAGTTTTTGGCTTCCAACTCGTTTCCTCTGTCCCGGAGGACACTTCACTGCCCAGGGTTAAATAAAACGGATCCTCTTCAGTTTTGGAAAACCCATCGCTCAGTTCCGACATGGAGATCACGCTCCCGAGTGGTATTTGAGTCTCCCACCGTGGGGTGACGGTGGTAGTAGGGTGCACGATAGACGCCTTATGGGCTGCAATCTCTAACATTAGAGCAGGGAAGAGACGTGCCACGACGTAGGCGTTTTCCGATGGCAGAAGCGGAAGACCGCTTTTCGCGTCAATGATGCGACTTACCTTGATGCCCCGACGGTGATGCAGTCGTTGTACTACAGATTCTTGCAGCGTGCAGAACCCAATAGGACCCTCCTCCCTACTGACGACCGCGTCGCTAATCCCTAACCGCATGGCAGAGTGGGGTGTATCTTTCAGACGGAGGTTCAACACAAACAGGGGTGCCCTTTTACCTTTCCTGGTCTCCTTTAAGTACACCCCATATGGAATAAGAGAAGGAGGGGGCGGGTGCCGTTCCCCTTCCTTTTCCTCTTCTACGATTAGACTGGGAGAGAAAAAACAACGAAATTTTCGGTAGGGTTTTCGCTGCTCTCGTGTTTCCTCTTTTTCATACCACCTCTTATCCCATCTATTGGGTGCAACTACTCTATATTGATATGTTGATTTACGTTTGCTGTCTATGTAACGTTCTTGTACTTGTGCAACGGTGATGCGAAGGGGATGGAAGGAATGAGAAGTGGACGCCGCCGGTGGGTGAACCTTTCCTTCCATCCTCGGCACCTTCTCGCAGAGAGGCAATCGCATACAACGGGCGCGCTCGGCTGCCTCTACTGTTAACGGGTGCAGTACCGCCATCTCCTGCAACCGGTGTTCCAGCAAGTAGACCCAAAACCGATAGGTACAGCCCTTTGGACAGGGCAACAGTACATCCCCTCGGTAGTGTCTCGTGTGAGTTTTTATGCTTTGTTGTGTGGTTGACCCATCCACCACCGTCGTCCTTTCTTCGCATTGGTATAATGCCACTTGAATACACGAAAAGGAGTTGAGGTGAAACAGTGGTGTGTCCGCCACACTCCCCTCATCGCTGTGACTATGGTCACTGTCGTGATGGAAAGGATTCTTGAGACCCGTTCCCGTCTCTTTACAGGACATGACGCATAGAGTAGGCTAGTCTCTTGTACGGTGTGTGTGTGTGTGGAGATCCTTGGGAGTAATGAAGGAAACAAATAAACAAACAAACAATATATATATATATATATATATATGGGGTGAGTGAAAAAAAAAAGTAAACAGCAGTTTTTTTTTTTTTTACAATTGAGTTTTAATGTTCTAATGCAATCCTAATTATGTCTATAATGTTAATACTCTTCGTTAGCCTCTGGAATAGGTTCGTAGTACCTCCGTGACATTCTATTTAATTATTTTACTCTGCATATTGGAGTGTAAGGAGAGGATAGGGAGAATCACTTGGGGTGACAGTCCAGGTGCTATCTATCTATATATTTATTTAGAAATAAGGCCAACACAGAATCTTTGAAACAAGATGGTGTGTTGAGCTATATGGTGTATCTATTATATTTTTTTTAATTTTTTTTTTCTTTTGGAAAATGATTAATAGTAATTAAAAATAATAATAATCAACAGTTAGAATAGAATCTAAAGATGTGGCATCTATAAGGTAATTGAAAGGTTCAACGAACGAGCGTACTCTTTTACCCCTCTCTAACTATTCCAAGGTCTCAAACGCTAAACGACGTTGAGAGTAAAGGACGGGAGAGCAGCTTGCTTTCGGCTTAGGACACTTGGACAAGGAGATGGGAAGAGGGGTGTTGTACAGCGAGTTCTTCCCCTTGAAGGGCGGGGTAAGGGGACCCCCAGGGACCAATCCCTTGGGTCGAACGGTTGAGAGAGATCCAAAGTTGGAGGAAAGGCGTTGAACGGTGTCCTTTGGGCTGTGGGAGGAGAAAGGCTCCTCCCTGTCGTCCGTAGGGCTCTCCAACGGTCGAGGTACGGTGGACGGCGTAGAGGTAAAAGGGGCGGGGACCTCGTCCACTGGTGACCGAAGAGACGGCTGGAGGGACTCTTTCGGAGGAAAAGGGCAGGGGGATGTGTCGCCCCGCTCGGAGGAGCATTTTTTTGCTTCTTCTTTTTCTAATTTGGGGAACTTTTCGGTGGGGTGGTCCTCCACTTTGGTGTTCTGCTCTATCGTGGGAGGGGGCGCGGTATGGTTCACAGGGGGTTGGGGTAGTATCTCGAGGCGGAGAAACAGGACTTCTTTATTCACCTCCATCACATCCGTCACCACATCTTGTGGAAAGACTTCCGCGATGGGGGTGTCATTCGTGCCGACGTGCATTTCGGTGACTACGATCTGGCGAGTGGAGATGCTATTGAAGAGATCGGTGAGGTGGGCCGTTTCGGAGGTTCGGTTGCGCTTTCGCATCATCACAAGGCGACGCATCGCCTCTCGTGCCACTCGACGAAGCACCAGTGGGTTAGCGTTTTTATCTTCCTCCTTTTTTGTTTTCCGATCACCGTGAGAAGGCGCTAAAGGTACCCGAATAGAGTTGTTTGTAGTTTCTCCCTCCAGAAGGAAGCTGACGACCACAAACGTCATTATCTCTAAAGAAAAAAAATAAAGAAAAAAAGTCTCTGTGCACAGGAAGCGAAAAAAAAAAAAAAGAAGAGAAGGGTGAAAGAGAAACAGTCAG
The DNA here is from genome assembly GCA_019695575.1 of Angomonas ambiguus. Classification (NCBI taxonomy): domain Eukaryota; phylum Euglenozoa; class Kinetoplastea; order Trypanosomatida; family Trypanosomatidae; genus Angomonas; species Angomonas ambiguus. The sequence continues at coordinate 131,581 of JADNSB010000012.1, read as the reverse complement.
ATCCGTAACATGACTACACACACACACACTAAAAAAAACAAAAAAAACAGGTTGGGAAAAAGTCTACGAGAAGGAGAAAACACGAATCCCTCTATGCGTAACATATATGTATGTTAGTTCTTTTTGTGTTTTTATTTTTTCCTTTTCACTATTACTCCACGCGAAAGGGAAAGGAGCAGTTTAATCGGTGGTGGAGGGTTCTCTCTTCACGACCGTCTCCTCTGGGGCTTGTTCTTTTAATGGGCCAAATATATTTCTGGACCGGTCCAGAACTAATTCCAAGAAGGCTTCCGGGGTATATTTCCACAGCAGTCGGGCATATACTGTGGCGGTGTTGACCTTCCAATCTTCTAAACTATTCAGCACCTGCTCCTCCGTCGCATAAGGCGCGACCACAAACAAGGAACCACGGGTGGTCTCATCGCCCCCCTCTAGCGGCGGTGGAGCTTCCCCCTTTCCTTTCGTGGTTGTGCTTTCCATTCGCCGCTTCTTCAGAGGTTCGTTACTCTCCAGAGCGGCCACCACTGGTGAAGACGGGGACAGCATTCTACTTCGGAGGTCGGCGTGCTGCAGGAACACGTCGCTGTCGGCGGATAGTCCGTGGTGTCGAGCACGTCTATTCCTCCGAGTTTTTCTAGTGTAGATAATCGCCGTGTCCGCGGTTCCCTCGTCCTCCTCAGAAGCCTCCTCCTTCTGTTCTAGTGGGGCTTTTGACAAAGGTGGTTGGGGTTTCTTGCTATTTTCTCCGTCCGTTTGGATATTTTCCGAGACAGGGTCTTGGGGCATTGGAGGTTCCACGCTATCCCTCTCCTCCTCGTCTTCCCTTTCGGTCGGAAGACTACTCTTCTTCTGCTCTTTATCGCTGTCTTGATCTAGGCTTTGATTTTCCATATCAAGTTTATTATCGCTGTTATTACTTTACTCTGAAAAAAGAAAAAAAAGAAAAAGAGAGAGAAAATATAAAATTTAACTTTTTTATTAGTAAAAGAGGTGGACACACGTAAAAAATAACAGCAGTCTGCACAATTTTTTTTTTTCACCTTTATAATTATTCGTGAATATACGTATTTAAGGCATTTTACGTCGAGCGTTTTTCTCCTGTAGTTGCTTGTACTCCCTAGAAGTAAATACCTTGCCTTGGTTGTCCTGCATCTCCTCGTTTTCTGCGTCCGATCGAACCCGTTTTCGAAGTCCCCCGTTGGTTTGATTGATCTGATCTCTCAGCTGAATGACCGCCCTAATATTAGAAATCCCCTCAAACATCTTCAAGTGCTGGGTAACGCCCAAGTGATGCAGTCCCACGGCGTGTCGCTCGGCGCTAAAGTGATCATGGAACGCTTTGGGGCCATGAAAGACGGTACCACCGCATATCTCACAAATGTACTTTTTATCCAGCTGCTGCAGCTGTACCAGCCAACGGGCAATGGGTTCATTGTCATCCCCTATCAGCCCCAAGTCTGCCTCGTCGTCCTTTTCCCCCTCGACCGCCCCTTCCCCCTGGCCCTCCTCGGCCTCCTGGATTTCTCCCTTGAGGCGGTACTGCGCCAGACGCTGCACCGTCTCCTCCAGCGTCCGTCCACAGTAGCGGTTCACCTCCTCCAGCGAGTCCTGGAACTCCTTTTCCGCCCGCTGACGGTCCATGTCAACCTCCTCTACGGTTTTACTATAGTCCCGGAGGAGGGTGATCTCAGTATTCTTGAGCTGGTCAAATAGGAGGGACTGCAGGAGAGCTAGTATTTGCCCTTCCTTTAAGCACACCTCTCGAATCGCTTCTACGGAGTCGGCCAGCTGGGGGAGGGGGGGACCGTCCGGTCCTGCTTGGAGAAACACTTCTATATCCTTTAGTGGCCACAGACTGAACTTCTTTGCGTGTTTCCGTAACGGGGGTGGAATGACAAGACCACAGGAAAGGTGCTTAGACTTCTTTTTATCGAGCATCATGCCATCCAACTCCCCGCTGTGAGTGGTGTAGGGCACCACGGAGGCCGACTCCTTCTCCAACGCCGGCCAGAACCCTTCCATCTCTAATTCTGTCTCACGCAGGACACGGCTCACCCTATCCTTTTCCAGTGGTTGACAACGGTGCAAGAAGCTCACCAGATAGTCCGTCAGTTCCTTCACGAAAGAGGCGTAGGTGGAAAACGCTAACAGCTTACGGTAGACCGATATTTCAGAGTTCAATAACGAAACCAATCGAGGGATAAACTGAAAGTACTCTAACCGGTCGTCCCATCCCTCGCTGTGTTCGTTTACCAAGTAGGCCAGTCGCTCCGGCTTCACCTCGCCACTGGCTCCATCTATTTTTAGTTTATTGGTTTCAATCATAAAGAGGCTATACTTGTTGTAATGAGGCTCCAGATCCAAACAGCTGCCGTACCGCTCCGCAGAGGAGAACAAGGTGAGGAGTATTTTAGGATCTGGGAGTTCTAACTCGTACTTTATCCGAGGAAGGTCGCGGTAGGTGCGGTGGTACTCTCGAGTAAAGGCAACCTTCTTTTCAAACTCGTTCAAGGCGACGGCGATTTCAGAATCCCCCTCCGCCTTGGCCTCCTTCGCTTCTATAATATCATCGTCGTCTAGATAGGCGTCCAACAGTTTTTCTGTGGTGTCGTGAATTTCTTTGGTCATCTGTAATTTGAAGTGGTCGGTTAATATGCGGTGCCGTTCATTGGTGAGGGTGTCCCTAAATATTTCCTGCTGTACTATACTATCTACGTAACGTTCTATATCCGCCTCGAACGATCGTATCTTTTCTAACACTCCAGTTTCCATTATTATTACTTTTATCGCTGCTACTCTTCTTTTTTGGTATTATTATTATTGGTATTTTTCTTTCTTTCTGCAAGGTATGTAAAAGGGAAAAACGGGGAAGAGGGAGAACAGTGGTGAGGGGGGGTTAGAATTAGAAGTATTCCTATGCTTTAAAAATAAATAAATTCGACGGATATGAGAATAAAATAAATAACATAATTTTTTTTTTTTAGTTTTACTCTATTATTACATTTTTTACATATAATTGTTTTTGTATTGTTTTATACATCGTTGTATTATTATATTATTGGAGTGCTTTATATATTGATTTTTTTTTTTGTACAAGTTCTAGTGGTGAGAGTATATTCTTCACCATTTATTAGTCAGTGCGCATTCATTGGTGTTCTCCAATGGGCCAAAAGGGGGTCTCTAAACAGGTGTTTAATTTCGATTCCTGTCTTTAGTAATGGGGGTAAAAGTTTTATAATGCTTGGCGGTATTTTTTAATTGTAGCAGGTCCTCTTTGAATTCTTATTCCGTTTACTTCTTCTTTCCTTCTTTCGTTCCTTCCAAATAGTAAATCCATTCCACCGGTTTTGTCTCACCAGGCGGAACACAGGAAACAAACAACTTGGAGAAAAAGACCTCACTTGGGTTAGCGTTGTTGTCAATCTTACACTGCACAGAGATGGTAATCGTCTTTTTGGCCGCCACGTTTTCCGTTTTCTTCGCCACCACAAAGAGAGGGGAATCGGTCTGGATCTGCACCGCTACGGTGTCGGAGAAGACATTCTTGAAAGGAATGGAGGCGCTCTGGCCGGCCTTGAGGGAGTAGGGTCCCTGTGGCTCCGGGGCGACACAGAAGGCGAGAATGGGGAAGGTGTACACGCCGCCGGTAGTGGAGACGATTTCGATCGATTCCTTCGTATTACCGAGTGCCATCGGCTCATAGATAAAGTCGGCAGTGATTTCTTGCTCATTGTGGGGATTGGTCGTCGTCACTTTAATGGTGGGGGGCTGATGCGCGGCACGGGTGAAAATAGGGGGAGGGGCGTTCTTGGGGTTTGCATTCGGTGCCGCGCTCGCCTCTCCGCCAATCTTGATGGAGTACTCGGCGTTCCCCTTGGCATAGTGCGTAAAGCGGAGGGAGAAGGAAGTGCTGCGGCCGAGGGGACAGTCCAAGCGTGTCAGTCGCTCCGCCAGTGGGGGGCTGGAAATCAGTTTTAGAGAGTAGACGGAGAGGTCGACGTCGGGGCAGCTCAGGATGGCCTTCACTGGGGCGTACTCACGGTGAATCAGTGGCATAAACTCCACCACCACATTGACCGCGTTCTTGGAAGGAACGGTAATGCTGGATGGGATACTCAGCGCGGCGACACTCTCTGGCGGCCCATCTAACTTGCACGTGACGGTAATCGGTTTCATCAACGGGTTTCCGACGGGGATGTTGTACTGCGTTCGGTGACGTACGACGGAGTGGATCTCCGCCAAGGCGACGGAGGCGGAGCTCGGGGCAGCGCTGGTAACACGGACCAGAAGCTCAAAGTACTGATTGAGGTCGTTGTTGCTGGTGCAGTGGAAGCGGACCACTCCACGGTACTGTCCTTCTCGCACAAAGTTGAGTGTAATAGCGCAGTCCGCGGTGGCGCCGGCGGGGACGTCCAGGGTGGCGGGTCCCTTTACCGTGACGAGGCCCTCGTCCACATTGGTGGGGGAGGTCCACTCCAGCAGGCGGGTGAAGCGTGTGGGCGAGGCGGACCAATTGGAGACGTTAAAGTCCACCGTGTGGGTTTCACGGGTGGTGATGTCGAGCTCCCGCAGAGGGGCGGAGGGTCCAGCTTCATCCGAGATACCCTCCAAGGCAAAGGTGAGACCTTTTCCGTTATCTTGAGGAATAAAGAGACTTCCACGGTCGCCGGATCCTTTCGTAGTGCGCATTGGAGCATACTGTACTTCCACCTCGCCCTTCGACTTTGGCTTCAGCGTGATCTGGTGCGGCGCGGTCCACAAGGCGTTGTCTATGACCGGAGTAAACGTCCACGGCTCTGATGAGGTGTTCTCCACTACTATCTTCTTGGTATCCACTTGACGCGCCCGACAACGGAACCGAACGGTGTCCTTGGCGGGAGGTCGATTGATCGCATTCGCTTCTAGTTGCAATGAAATGGGAGGCGCCCGCTCCAACACCAACACGATCGTTCGGTTAATCGAACTCGTTGGCGAGAGAGGCCGGTAGACAAATTCACACGAGATTTCGGTGTGAGCCCGCATAAACCCTGAGGGTGGGTTTACCGAAATCTCCCCATTCGATGGAATGCCGGACCAGCTAAAGTTCTGTGGCAAGTCCCCGCTGTTCATCACCATCACCCGTTTCGTCGCGGTGGCACCAATCACAATGTCGTTGAACTGTACCACCGTAGTGTCCACCTGTGTTTCGGCGTCCTGACAGGAACCCGATAGCATGGCAAAAGGGTACTCGCGACCACACACCAACATCTTCATCTCTCTCTGGAACTCCCCCATTCGCTGCATGGGTCGGAATGAAAGTGTAACCGTGCGATTCTCTTTGGGTTTCATTACAAAAGAGAGAGGCGTGGAAGGGATGGACACTCCCTTTTCCATCAACTCGGTGGTCAGACAGCCCATGAAGGACACTGGAGTAGGAATACGACTCTTGCAGTCCAATCGCACCTCCACATCGCGTTTCTCTCCCACCCGTGCCGAACCAAACTTGGCAAACTGCTTCGTTACCTCGACCCGAGGCTGAACACCTTCTCCGGAGAGGGGAACCAACATTGGATAAGAACCGTTTAAGAGGAGTTTGAGCTGATCGGTGTATAGACGCACCTCGTTCGGGTGAAAGGTAATCTTTATCTCGCGTCGGCCGTTTGGCTGGACGACGAGGGAAGTCTGGTCGAGCTCGCACCAATTATTGTTCTCGGAAAGACTACACTCCACGGTGACCTCTTCTTTATCCTGGTTGTACAGGGTTAGGGTGGTGCTGATTTCACCGCCCATCGGGTTAGCGGACTGAATAAACCGTGGACCGAAATCGTACTTGGTGAAGTTTAACTGTAACTTTGGTACATACGTCGTCGCCTGAACACCGATTTGGTACGTAATCTTTCCCCCAATACGGAACTGTAAACGGAACTGCTTGAGACTTTCCTCCGAGGTGGGGTGGTAGACGAGAGTGATGGCGGAGCGCTCCTTGGGCAATATGTGACCAGAGCCATTTTCTATCGACACGAAGCGTCGCTCTGGAAGGGAGACCACGTAGTCAAAAGGGCTTTGACCGGTATTGGAGAGGGTGAAGGTACGCGTCACCCGTTCGTCGATCTGTACACGACCCAGATTAATCACCAAAAGATTGTCCTTCATGACCGGCACCGCGTTCGGGTGGCCAGAGTAGGGCTCCATCACTAACGAGTCATGCACGCTCACCCCAGCCCCTTTAACGTTGATCGTGAGGGGTATACTGGCCTTTTTGACGGAGCAGCTTAACGGTATATTGTACTCCATCTCGTCCTGAGGCGTAAACACAATCGTGATGGGCAACTTCTCCTTAGGACCGATCGTTCCAGAGGCGGGTCGGACAGAGAGAAAGGGGGACATGATCTTGAGCTCCGCCTTGTTAAAGGTAAAGTTGAAAGGAATGTCGTCGCGATTCTCCATCCACACCACTTTTTCTGCCCGTCCACCGAGGTTGACGTTGCCGAAATGCACCTTGCTGCCACTGAGAAACACTCTGGGGTCTACGGTCTTACCCACCAGTAGGAATGGGATAGAGGCGTCTTTCCCTGGGATGACCAACGACCACATTCGCTCCCGAATCCCTAACGTTTCGCCGATAAACTCAAACACCATCTCCACTGTGCGCCCCGCTGCGATCACCCCAGACGGGGTGAGACACCGAAACGGGGAAAGACTGACCGAGGCGGCTTCATTCCATTCAAACGGATAACTGCTATCAGTGGGGTTGAGCACTTGGAACCTCTGCACACATTGACTGTGTAGGCCGCTCGTCGCAAACTCCAGGACGGAGCACTCCGGGTCCACCGAGGGACCGGCCTCCCCATCCACCCGCAACGAGAGGTACTCACTGGGCGGTACCTGAATGTGAATCAGCGGACACTCCCCTGTACCCATCAAGTTCATCTGTCGGGTCGGCTGTGCACTATACGGAAACTCACAGAGGAGCAGTCGGGGGTTCGCCTCCCCCGCAACGCAGGGGGAAAAGACCACCCGTATATCCTTGGTCTCTCCCACCTCCACACTTCCGCTGTTTTCTGGTTCAATCGAGAAATCACCACTGGGGACTGCGTCGTTGGTTTCCTCGCCCTCTTCCTTGGACGCAGGAGCCGCTCCACTGGCGATGTTTTGGATCTCCATCTTGTAGGGTAGAGCGACCCGCCCCGTATTGGACAGGCGAAGCGTGACAATACGTCTCTGGAATAACTTTGTGGTGGGAAATATAATCTGGTCCAGTTTGGTCAAGAGTGGAGCGCCCTCCTCCGTGTCTACCATTCCCAACGTGTAGGAAGGGACATCACACCGGTAGGAGACGCGCAGGACTTGAGCGAGCGAGAGATGGTTGGTCACTACGTGATGGGGCTCCGCAACGGGTTCCATTACTTTTCGTAAATTGCGTCGTCCTCCGGCGCCGTAAGAACGCTGTTGGTCGGTTTCGGTGACCACTACCCACTTTTGATCCACAATAGAGCTGTCCCACACCGCCTCCTCAGGCAGCTCAATCGATTGGATGACGGCCTTACCTTCTAACGTGACGCGTTGCGGTGAGGTTTCCTTGCTGCAAACGGTAAGGGAGATGGTTTTTGTTTTCCCAGATCCCAGGTGACCCACACGAGGGACCCACTCCACCGAGTACTTGGCGGTGTCTTCATCCTTCCACTCATACCGAACATCGTGATCGGTGTTGTTTCGGATACGAAACGTGTGAGTGCTCTTCTCTCCGACGTAGCAGTAGCCAATGTTGAAGTGGTCGGCGAGGGAGGGATCGATGTCCTCGAAGGAAATAGGTTGTGTAAAACTTTCCGCCGAAACCAGCAGTTCCCGGTCGACAAAGGGGTTGTGTAACAACGTAGAGTACAGTCGCATCGAAAACTTGCCCGCTTCAGACGGGGAGAAGCTCACATCAAACACCTCCTCCGACCCTGGCAGAATGATGACGTCCTCATTTTGGTGTGAAATCGACAACCCCTTGCACTCCTCCTCATCGGAGAGCACTGCCATTCGAATATAGGCCACAATAGAACCGGTGTTGCGGATGGTAAAGGAGCGGCGTGAGGTCTCTCCCACCAACGTCAGCGGTAGATCGATAGTGTTGTTCTCCAGCTGCACAGTATCCACCGCTGTGGTATGGGAGGTACTCTTTTTCTTTCCTTTGCTCTTTGTGGTATTAGACGGGGAGGTGTCTCGAGCGTCCACCTCCGCCACCGCTGCCTCTCCCTCGCGGTCTAAACGTGGAGGAATGACATACTCCACATTGGGCAGTGTGCCCTCACCGACGATTTGAAAGGAAAGGGTGTTGGTCTTGGTGTCCGCGCCGTTCTCCACAAAGGCTGTGAAGTGTCCAGTGTACCGCTGTAGGGAGGTGGGCGTAAAGCGAATCGTGACAAACTTACTCTCAAATGGCGGTAAAACGAGTTTAACCGTGTTGGGCGTCTCCTTGGCCTCCTTGGCAGAGCTGGGAACGTCTCCTCCCTCGTGAACCAGTTCAAAGCCTTCCACCGCCGGCTGGGTCTGTTTCCCACCCTTGGTCGTGTTACCGGTAGAGCTGGAGAGGAGCTGAACGGTCACCGAGGTGGGTAGAGGGCTTGTATTCGAAATACGGAACCGCTCTTCTTCGCCTTGACCCACCAGCACCGAACCGTAGGAAAACGTTCTGTCCTCCTTGCCATACGCTCTAGTTCCCTTGTCGAACTGGTCCAGTCGATACACCACTTGTTGTTCTTCAAAAATACTCTCGACATCGGCGGCGTTGGACAAGTCGGCGGCAATACCAGGGGTGGCGGGGTGGGCGGCGAGTTCGAGTGGAACGCCATTGTTTTGCTCCATCGATGCGCTTTGTTCGACATAGATGCCTAGTGTCTCGCGGTTTGAGGTTTTGTTGTCGGGTAAAAGTGCGTCAACGGTGATGGTCATGGACTCCCCTACAGGAATAATGGCTCGACAGGGATAGACCGTAAAACAACCGACTTGAATCTCCGACTCCGCGTTCTTCGTCTTGCCCTTCTTGACCGCGGAGTTGTCCGTCGTGAGGGCTAGGTTGCCCTCCGTCACACTCTGGTGACCTAGGAGGTAGTTGAACAGGTGAAACGCTACAGGAAACCGTCCCGTATTTTGAATCTCAAACGTGCGTTGCTTCTTTTGATTAAAAAAGCAAGACCCAAAGTCCACCCCACTCGATGGTTTCACCGCAAACTTGGTATACCACGCCTCTCCTATCACTGGAATCAATTGAAGTGGATACAGCAATTCCCTCGCCTCGGGGTGGAGGAACGCGACCTCAAGTACCGATACCCGTTTAGGTAGCTCTCCCTCTCGATCAAAGGTGACGGTCACTTCAATATTCGCAATTGCCGCCTCCTTATACCCCATTAACCCGCGAATAGTACCCACCTGAGGGGAGACGGTGACAATACTTTGCAGTCGCTTGGGGATACGAATTTGGTACGCGACGTCGTAGGGACTTTTGTTCATCACCTTTATACTCTCCGTCTTTACTTCACCCACATGCACGAGACCGTAGTTGATCTCCTTGGTCCACTCGAGTACCACATCGTGTCCTTCCGCCTTGAGGGTCAGAGGGAGGGATTCATACACTGGGTTGGGCGGGGCGGCGGACGCCACTTGTACCTGCAAGCTAATATTATGAAGGCAAGTGGTGGTCGGGTAAAACTGCACTGTGATAGGCTGCACCCCAAGCTCCTCAATCACCCCACTCACCTCACTCAACCGAAACTCCTCTGGCAACTTGTCGAGGCCACTGAGCTCCCACTTCACTGGTAGACTACTCGTGTTGAATAACGTAAAGACCTGCTCTACCGGTCGGTTCACCACCGTACGACCGAGATCCACCTCGAAGGACTTGGCACCGCCGTCGAACGTGATGGCTGGGCGCGTACCAGTGCAGCGTACATTCACGTACCACGGCTCTGGGTTGTCCTTGACCACCGCCACCAAGACGTTACTAAAGTCCCCGACCTCTGTGGGGTTGGCCTCCAACTCTACCGTTTGGGTTTGTCCTGCCGCCAGCAAAAAACGGGCGGGGGAGGCGGTGAAGACATTGTCCTTCTCTTTTTGGAAAATGAGGGTCATCTCTGCGTCAGAGACACCGGGGTTGGAAAAGGTCAACGTCTCCTTTGAACCGGTGGTAAATGATACAACCGACGTGGAACGTTCGTCTTTACTTTTCCTTCGCTTCGCGTTGGGTGGAAGAGGCACAAGAAGGGCTCCAAAGTCGTAGAGTCGTTTAGCCATCATAAACGCCTTGGCGGGATTTTTACCCGCCATCAAACGGGGTCGTATGTGGGGGAATATGAGTCGTTCGTCCCGGGCGATATCGGGTAGAGCGGCGTGGGCGATAATCTCCAAGGGAATGCTCTGCATGGTACCGACAATACCGAATAGACTTTCACTGATATGGGCACCGTCACGGTCGCAGCAGAACTCCACGGTGACGCTGATAGAAGACTTGGCTGGAATCACCCATCGGGTCAGTTCACTAATACTATTCACGGACGTCGTGGTCTTTGGGGCTTGCTTCGGGGGTGCCTTTCCTTTCACGGGTGCCGTTGCTTCCTTCATGACCTCGGAGAAGAAGCGCACAAACTTCAACTCGTTTACTTTTAAGAATTGAAGGCGAGTGGTGTCGAGGTAGGTCCACGTCCCAACGCGGCTCTCTTCCTGGATCATCGAGACGTCCCTCGAGGAAGACTGGTCGGTGAATTTAACGGGGCGGTTTCCAGACGAGCGAGCGGTTGGGGTCCCGCCGGGGCTCCGCTCCATTAACGTGACCAACCCTTCCGCCTGAAGAGCGGAGGATAGAATCGTTTGCAGTGCGTCATCAACGGAGGACTCATTGGGGACGGAGCAGAGTGGAGAGGAAAGGGTGGCAGGGCCGGCTTGAGCGCGACTGGGTGGGGGAGCCCCGGAGGTCTCCTGCTCCATAAAGGTCAGAAACATCTCGTAGAATTCCTTAAAAGCTTCTAATGGGGAAATGGGCCCACTTTTCAGCTTCATCTCCACCGTCGTGTCCACCGCATTTTTGTTCCCTTTCTTACCACCTTTAATTTCCTCCCCGCTCGTAGCACTTTCCCGTTGTCGTTCTATTTCAGCCTGGACAGAGAGAAGTTCGGCATTGTTGGAAAGCGCTTCTTCAAACTCTTTCACCGCTTTAGCCGCTCGTTGCATTTCACGTTTGCAATCGCTGTAGTACTTTAGACGCAGATTGTAGACCTCCCGTTCCGTGTCACTCATTCCAGCGTACACATCCTCGTCCAGCGGATCGACATGAGCGTCATCGACTTTCTTTTTCCACAATTTTTGCTCCTGTTGCGCATGGCGGAGTCCAACCGTTGCCTCCGAGACACAGAGGTTAATGACCTTGAGCGGGCATTTGACCGCTTCGCAAACTTGGCGTACTATTTTCAGCAACTCTAAACGGTTATACACAACGGGACAGAACAAGTCGTCCATTACAAATCCAGTAAGTGGCTTGGCCTCACCGTGCTTCTTTATCTTCTCTTCGAGAAAACTCTGTAGTTTATTTTGTAGCACCTTGAGAATGAGCTTAGGGTCCATTGTGTTCATTGTACTTTCATCGCCTCCCGCGTGCAAACTGCTGGAACTGTGAAACGAGGTATTTCTGCCAGACCGCGATCCAGACCGTGAACCAGCCCTCGACGTCCTGCCATCCCGGTCTACCGTATCCCTTTCCCCGTTGACCTCCGGGAGAAGCGCTGGATTTATCGGCAGAGGGGTAAAGGGATTAGGGTGGGCGGAAGAGACGCCGTTGGGGTCCTCCTCGACCCGTATGGGTCCCAGCGCTTCAATCAACTCTGGGGTAAGAAAAGGGTCCTCCTTAGCGTTGGGTAAGACCAGTTTCGGTCCTTTTTCGACTTCATCTTTGGGCTTACTGGTTTGAAGAACAGTGAGGGCGTTTCGAAGTATTTCTCCCTCCACGCTATCGGAGCGTGCCACACTTTCCACCAACTTCTCCCACTCCACCGTCTCGAATTCATCCAGGTTGGCCAGTGTAGAAGCAAAGAGGGTCTTCCCGCTGCGAGGAGCCCCAATGAAAAGAAGGAAAGTGGGGGGAGCAACATTTGGCTTCACCTCCACAGGGGGTACGACAGAGTTCTCCGTGGACGCCTTTGAGGTACGCTTGTTTTTGGAGGCGCTTGGCTTTCGGGAGTCGGCCGGGGCGGTTTCGGGGGAGGCGTCCAGGCGGGATAAAAGGTGCTTGGGAGGAACATAGAAAAGGGGACTCTCTAGTCCCGCTATCTTTTGGAATACCCTATCGAGCAGTTCATCGGGCAGAAAATCACCCGCGTTTCGGGGAGGATAAAACAGATTCTTTTCGTCGCTCAGCGCGCGTTGAAAGATACTCAACTCTTCCGCAAAGGTCGGATCCAAGTTGTAGTTGAACACCTCCACCGGTTCCTCCTCTTCGTTGGTGAGAGTGATCACTTCATGGGCGACTTGGAAGGGGCGTACTACAGGAAAAGAAAGCTTCGGCTGAGGGTTGATGGAAACCTTGTAGAGGCGTGTACCTCCCGTACAGAGAATGTCTTGAGACTTGGAGTTGTTCACAAACTTGAATCGTAATGTGGGAGAGTACTGCTGTGCTTTGATCGGACTAAAGAACACCTCTACGGTAGTCGAGCGACACGGCTCTAGTACCCCCCTCTCCTTATTCACCCAAAAGGGAAAAATCCCATCCAGTTTATCTTCTGGAGCCTCTTCCTCTTTCTTCTCCGCCGGTGGATACCCGGAAGGGATTCCTCGGATGGACTTGCTCTTTCCACCCTCCTTTCCCTTCTTGGGCCACGTCAAACGCCACTCACACGACACCGTTTGCTCGTTTGTGAGGGTGAGGGGCAGGACTTTTACCTGACCCAGAAGCACTTCGCCAAAGTCTAAACAGGAGGTACCGAGAGAGAGGGACGGGGTGGCGACGAAGCAGTGTACCTCGACTACAATGACGGGCCCTCCTTTCACGTCGATGGCAAACTCAAACCGATTGTCTCCAAATTGGATCCCTATGGGGGTATTTTCGGGGCTGACCGTTTTCCGCTTCGCCACCACGACGTTGTTGTCCTGTTCCTCGGTGGGAGGTCGGGCGTCCAGTGTGATGCTCACCTCCGCCTCTGACAGAGGGGGAAGTTGGGTGATCTTGAGGGGATTCACGGTGAGAGGTAAGCGACTGATTTCCTTACTGTCGATCATCAAAAAGAGGGATTCTGCGCTGGTGTTGATGAGGCTCAGTTTTGTGGTTTTGATGTCATTACGGGTCATGTGGCCAAAGTCCACCACATACTTGGAGAGTACATATTTACTAGTTCCCTCGACCGACGTCGAGTTCCGCCGCATCACCCGTCGCTGAAGCTCCATCGTCTCCTCCTCTTCCTCCATGCTTTGCGGTTGCCTTTCAGGGGAAGGTCTCTTGGAAGACGTCTTACCGCCTTTTCGGCTCCCAAGGGGTACAGGGGTCCCTCTGTCCTCTTCCTGTTCGGGTGGGGCCCTTCGCCCTTTGAGCAGTGAAGAGCAAAATGCGGTCCGCTCTGCCTCGGAGACGAGTGGGTCCACGTGGTGGGAGATCTGGGAGGGAACGTCGTCACAGATTTTAGACGCGTAGAGTGAAATCGCGGTGCCGTTCTTTTCGTGCTCCGTCATTAACTTGTGTAGTTTTTCCAAGAAGACGGAATCGTTCACACGGGTGACAGTGGCCGTCTCATCACGGCCGGCAACGGCAAGGGAGTTCATGAGGCCGCAGCCCACCACGTCAATCCTCTGAGGGTCAAAGTGCCCGACTTGAATGTAGAACGACTCCTGGACGAGGTCTGGCACAAGAGGACAGAAGGTGACTTTAATCTCCGCCTTCTCTGTAATTTTACCCGACATGGGAGACACCGAAATACGCCCAGGGGCTTTTACAGCGGCGGTGTCGACGACAAAGTTGACGGCTACATGGGAGGGGTTGGAAATCACAATCGTCTGTGTAGCTTGACTGTAGAACTGGAGTACCCCAAAGTCTAACAGAGTGCGGTCATAGAGAATGTTCACATCCCCCGCCGATCCTTTGAGGCCAATGGTGTACGACGGACCCCCTTGCAAAGAGCAACGGGTCTTTGCTTCATACTTCCCTGCCGTTCCATAAAAAGTGGCCACCACCCGCTGCGATTCCCCAGGAGGGATCACGCCGTCAAACGGAGTAAAGTCAAAACGTTTTCGCTGTTCGGCGGCCGACACTTTCGTCTCCTTATCCTCCACCATTTCCCACCGAAATACCGCCGGGATAGAAGGGGAGGGGTTGGTCAACAAGAGTTCCTGACTAGACTCTGTATCCTTGACAATGGTCCCAAAATCAATGACGTCCTTCTCGGGCTCGATGGTGAGAAAGGGGAACGAAATCTTGGCAGAGACGTTAATATTCTCTGTTCGAGAGTGATTCGTGAAGCTAATTTGGATTTGATTCTTCACAAAGTGTGAAACGCAATCCCCCAAGTAGTTGGGGTCAAAGCAGACACCAATGACTTGGGTTTCCCCAGTCGCAATACTAAAACGACTATTCCCTTCAAAGCTAAACGGTGATTTCGACTTGTTCTTCAATATCTTCAGCACCACCTCCAAATCTTTTGGGGTGGTATTCTTGACGGTAAAGGATTGCATGGTGATGTTTGGGTGTTTCTCTACCCCCGACCCTTCTACCTCTACATTTTGGATATACTCGAACTGAATGTGTCGCGTACTGCACACTAACAAGGGCTCCGTAAACTTGGCCTTCACCCGGCACCGCATCACCTCCTTAAAGGTTCCCGTTTGCTTCAGTGTGAATTCATCGGAAAACGTCCCCACCTGATCCACTTTTCCCTCCACCACAAACGTAAAGGACTCTCTCGGCTTGATAATGGCACGTTCGGGTCGGTAAGCAAACACGATGGGGGGCGCTCCCTCCTTCACTTTAGCACCACGTACATTTTGCCACTGCACCTCTTGCTCCTTCCTCCCTTTGTTGTGGATCACCACCTCACGGGAGACTGGGGTGTCGGTAAACACATCGCCCAAGTCAATATCAGAGGCGTTCTCCTCGTCGTCGGTGCGCAGGGGAAAACCTTTTCCAATTGCCTTTAGAGAGACCGGCTCCACACTCCCTTCCGCGTAGCGAATATCAAAGATAAGATTTTCCGTAAACGTCATGGCGTCGTCGGCGGTGGCGAATACATGTACCGTCATTATCCCAAACGGCTCAATAACGGCCTCCTCCGGCTCCACACGAAATATGGATTCAAACTCCCAACTATATTTGGATTTGCTCTTCAAACTTTCCATCTTTTCCTTCATCTTGGCATACACTACAGTGAACTTGGCCTCAATGGGGCTAGTGTTGTGCAACGTGAGCGTCTTTTCCACCGTCTCGAGAACATTAACATCGCCAAAGTTTAGTATGTTGGGTCGCACCTCCACATTGGGGCCACATCCTATCGCGTTTATCAGAATTGTCTGTGGGGAGCTCGTATCACCCAGTACATGAAGGACCAAGGAGAAGGACGTCTCCCCGACCGCTAGTAGTTTCAGTGTGACGGGTACCTGCTGCTTGGAGTGGGGACCTAAAATTAAGATGGGGGACTCCTGATCGGGTTCCCCAATAACGACTTCTACTACGTTGGCGATTCCCTTGGTGTCAATCACCTTTAGCTCAAATTTACCCGAAAGAGCGGTGTCGTTGACCACCTCGACGTTGAGAGTGTACTCGTAGCCAATGAAGCAGCTGCCATATCCGAGGCGGCTCTGGGTGAGAGTCAGAGGTGCCACCATACACGCCGCTTTAACGGGAATGGAATCCACCGCTTCTCCTACGTCATCGATATCGACCAATAAGGCGGTCTCCAACTCTCCTGCCGTGTTGGAAAGGTATTCAAGGACGATGGCCTCGGACTGCATCGGTGGGATTACCCCCTTGGACGGTGTAATAATAAACTCCTCCACGTGACCGCCTTCAGGGGCGAGACGCAAGGTGTAGTTCATCGGTACCTGGCCGGTATTGGAAATGTTAAAAGGACGCTGATGCCAAAAGTTGTAGGACACGTTTCCAAAGTCTAACTCATCCACATCAAACTGAAAGCTAGGACCAACGATTCGGCCCTTAAATTGTAAGGTAAGCTCGTCTAGCGATCCATGGAGGTGGATGCGAAATATTTCGTTGAGAACCCCTATTAAATCGGATTTCAATTCTATTTTGAGTACTATCGTTTCCCCTGGTTGTAAAGTGCCAGTGGAGGGAGTAAAGGTAAATTTCTGACCCATGAGCGATTCGGATTCTAGGACCGTAAAGCGGGCCTCTATCCCACCGACATTGGACAGCTCTACCTCGTACTCGTGCAACGCATTCATGTAGACGTCCTTGATGTTGAGTCGGTCAAACTCTAATTCACACTGAGGACCCACACCGTGTCCGGATAGTTTGAGGGGGAGTGGGTTTAGTTTACCGCTGAGGTGTAAGTAGGCGACGGCCTCGGACTGAATGGCAAGTTGGGGGCAAAAGGTCACCGTAAAGTGCTTTTCACCCCGACCGTAGATCTCTCCTTTGACGGGTTCAATCGAATACACCTCATCATCAAAGGGCAGCACCGCACCCTCCTCGTCGCTTTGGTAACTGGATCTCCAACAAAAGTCTAACCGCTCATCACTCGTATTCCGGAGCACCACCTCTCTTCGTTGCTCCGTCGTGACGTAGGTCTCGTCAAACCGCAGCGTCGACGTGTCAAGGCTGACGGACAGCTCCACTGTAGTACAGGTGAGGGGCAAATCTTGTACGAGATCTCCCTCCGGCCCCAGAAAGAAGCGAATCGTCCCACTATAGTACCGAAGCTGAGAAGGGGTGACGGTCACACGGACGGGCTGTACCCCACCAGAGGGTGGTACAGTGCCGAAGCTGGGAGAGAGGGTGCACAAGGAGGCCATCTCCCCTTCCATGACCAAGGCTCGCCAAATACATGGGGTGTCGTCTGTATTTTTAAGAAAAAGCGACTTGTCGGTGGTCAGCTTCACTGGGCAGTGGTCTAATTCGAGTCGACTAGGGAGTTCTAAGGTGGCGCGCTTGGGAAAGGCAATGACTGGAATTTTAAACTCATCGCTCTCCGACTTGACGTTGAGCTCGGTTTCACAGTTGGTGGCCTCGGTAGGACTAAATACCACCTTGAAGGAGACGGTTAACCCCGGTGCCACCTTCAGTGTCGTTTCGGACCCTTTCGGTGCAGAGACGCGGAAGTAGGCAGAGGTGGGTTGGGCAACCCGCAAGAATTGATTTTCTTTCGTACGGTTTTTAAAGAGAAGCTTGGCTTCGTAGGTGGCGTTGGTCTCAAACTGTAGAAATACTATCTTTGTAGGTGTCACTTCAAACACCGAGGAAAGAGGGCTTTCCTCTGGTGCAGAAGGGTTCTCTAAAAGGACTAATGGCATAGCGACAGCGACTGGGGTCACCTCATTGTCTGCCACAGTCGTCTCGTTGGTGTCTTTAGAAACTTTCTTCGAGCCAGCGGTTTTGCTCTTCTTTGGTGGCATAATGCTCTATTTTTTTTTTTTTCTCAAGGAAAAAAAATAAATAATAATTATTATTTGATACAGAATAGGCCCAATAAACAGAAAAACAAATAAACAGAACTAAAACACGGATTTGTGTTGGTTTCACTATTTTTTTTTTTTTTCTAACGGTGTCGAGATGAAATGAAATCAAAAAAAAAAAAAAAAAGTGGGGGTGAAGGAAGCGTTAAACCTCTTTTTTATTAAACAGTCAATAGCTTACAATGAAATCATTAAGAAATGTTGCACCAAGACAGACAAGACAAGAGAACAAATCGGTTGATAGAATACATCGTCTAATCATAAATATATATATTTTTTACATATTGTTCTTACTGCGATATTCAGTTTTCAGCCCTTTCCTCCCCTTTATTGAGAAATAAGCAGGCAGAGCGCTTTAGTAGAATAAATGTCGCGCTTGGTTTGCCTACCGTCTTATTACTGCTCTCTTCCGATTCTTTGGCTATAAAACTTAAATCTTTGAGGCTAACCGATTCATCGGTGAAGTACTCCCCATCGCAGAACACCACATAACCGTTGGTGTTCACATCCCACAGCTTCGGCTCCATTTGTTTGAAGTGCTTCTTCACTTCTCTAATGGTGAGACCGGCATCCACGTACTGCTCGAAGCGTCCCTCAGAGCACTGAAGGGAGAGGAACACTTTACCTTGGTTGGCAGGGGGCATTGTGAGGACTATTGAAGGGGAAAGTAAAAGGAAAAAGAGGAAGAAAGAAAGAAAATAATACTTAGTAGCTGCAATAACATCAAAAGAGGAAAGTAAACAAACAAATAAATAAATCAATGTAAATTCTCCTTGTTTTTTTTTTCCTTTTTTTATTCGGAATTTGTAGTAGTGGTATTGGTTGTGACGTAAGAGTTTAGAACCGCTCTCCTCACTAGTATATTCGATGCACCGTCGTCATCGTCACCCTGAGAAAGTCACCACAAACATTACGCCTTCTTGGAAAGCGGTCTTAGTGTAATATCCACCGAGGCTAGTGCATTGACGATCCATGTCGGGTACTCACTTCCCTCGTAGTACTCTTCAAAGAAATCTTGTACAAAAGAGGTAAAGCGACCCTCCTCAATGGCCCGTCTCGCCCCTCGGGTCAGGTGAATCAGAAAGGCAATGTTGTGGTACGAGAGCAGTGTAGCACCGGAGGAGTGTTTCCCGGCCAACTTGTGAAGATACGCCCGGGTAAAGTCTTTACACACCTTGCAGGGACACTTTGCATCAATCGGCCCAAACTCGGTCGCGTACTGTTTCTTACCCAACTGAACATTCCCCTTGGAGGTCAGCACTGTCCCGAACCTCGCCGTCCGACAGGCATAAACACAGTCAAACATATCCACCCCTAGAGCAATGCACACCAGTATATCCTCCGGGTACCCCACCCCCATACAATACCGGGGCTTATCCTCTGGCAGTCCTTTGACACAGTTGCGAACCACTTTCCAAAACTCTTCCTTCTCCTCTCCCCCACTGAGCCCCCCAATCGCAAATCCCTTGCAGGCCGTCCGCTTCACCATCTCCTCCACACACTGCCGACGGAGGGAGTCAATCAGTCCGCCCTGGATGATTCCAAAGATGCACTGTTTGGATTCGTTCTGGTTGGCTGCGATGCATCGGTCCAGCCAGCGGACACTACGCCACATCGCCTCCTCCACCCGAGGCCCTGTCGTTAACGTGTGGACGACGTCGTCTAGTTGCATCATGATATCCCCACCAATGGCGTTTTGAATGCGAATGCTATCCTCAGGGCGCAGCAGTAAAGAGTACTTGGAGTCGTCGTCTGTCTCCGACACTTTACCGCCTCCATGGGTGGACTGGAACCGCACCCCTTCCTCGGTGATCTTCGCTAATTTCAACAGACTCACCATTTGAAAACCACCGCTGTCGGTCAGTATATTCCACCGCCAGTCCTCCAGAAAGTGAATGCCATCCATATTGTTCTCTACGCCAGTGGCAGAGGGGTCGGAGCTTGTCTCTCTGGGGCGCTTTACCCCCACCGCAGCGTTCGCCTTGTTCTTTAAGTCGGTCAGCTGCCTCAGTATACTTTCTCCCGGCCGCAGACCGAGGTGATAGGTGTTTCCTAGAATGATCTCCACCTCCATCTCCTCCAGCTGTTCCACCGTGATTCCCTTCAAGGCGCCTTGGGTAGCAACGGGCATGAAGATGGGGGTGCGCAGGGGACCGTGAGGAAGTCGAAACACACCGCTGCGAGCGGCCACTGGTACTTCCTTCCCTTCTGCGGGGCCTTTATTTCCCTCGAAAACAAACATACCCAAAAGTATTGGTAACTCTTTTAGTGAAAAAAAAATAATAATAAATAGTAGTACAAGTAAAGGAAGATAAGAGTGTTAGTAAACGTAACAGTAGTCAAAATGATAGCATCCATACTATTATTCCACCTCCTAAATGAGGTAGAAAAAGACAAAAAAAAAAGCTTAAGTAAATAGAAAAATAATTTTAAATGTACAAAATTAATTCAGTTCTTATATTTTTTCTTACAAGCACTCTAGTAGTAGTAAATGAAAAAGAGAAAAAAAAAAAACCCTGCTTTTATTATTTGTTGTGGTTTGTGTATTTCTCAAATGCAATATTCATTACTTACTTTTTATTATTTACTGTTACTATTATTTTGGTGTTATTCATTTGCCTATCGGTGCACACGTGTGCGTGTAATGAGCTTCACTCCCTTCTAAACTGTACGAACGTGTAACAAAGAGAATACTATACAATAAGAATAATAATAATTATCATAAAAAAAAGGTATTAATAACTATAATATTATATAGGAGTAACTATTTATACCTCATTAATAGTTATTCGTAATAAAAATCGAGGACAACTACTTATAATAGTATTAATAATAATAATAATAATAAAAAGAGAAAAAAAATAAGATGTAGTGGGATGAAAAATAAATAAATCATAACGATGGATATTTGGAGAGTAATATGTACTCATTATTGTCTTAATGAAGCGCGAATGAAACGCCCGTTACAACACTTACTCGCAGTGAATAGAGTTGACAAGCTCATTATAAAAGCAAACGATTAAATTTATTTTTTTCATTTGGGGGAGAAAAACAACAACAACAACAACAACAACTAAACGAAAGTACGGTTCCTAAAAAGGATTCATTGTATCATTTTTTCTGTTTTCTTTTTTTGGTAAACTCCTTCATAAACTCCGCCTCCTGCGCCAGCAACTCCTCCGCCGTCATACTATCGTAGTTACTCAGTCGAAAGGAGCCGGTCGCAGAGGGAGAGAGACGCTCCTCCGGCAGTGGGGATAAACCAAGGGAGTTGGTCAAAGGGGTCCCCAACTTTGCCCGACTGCTGTGTGCCTGTGTATTTTGCATATACCTCGGTGTACTGTTTGCCGTGGTGTTTTTTTTCTTTTGTCCCATATACTTTTCCGCGAGGGAGACGTTCGCGGTGTAACCTGGACTACCAGACTGGGAGTTGGTATGGGGGGAGATATCCGACGGCTGGCGAGGGTGCATTACCAACGAAGGGACGGTGGTGGTGGTGGGGTCGGCGTGACCACCCGACACATTCGTCACCGTAAACCGCTGTCGGTTATTACTGCTCTCGTTGCTGTGCTCAAAGTCCACAGGGGCGGTAGGGCCGGGGGAGTGGTCGTCACCCAGGGAGTGGGTCGATTCATTACAAGGAGAGGCATTTGCTCCCGTATGCGGAGGGGTGTGGTGGGAGTGGGAGGACTCTAAGGACTGGTTGACCGTGTCTAGCGGGTGAGAAGGAGAGACGTGGGCGGGGGCGGAAGGGGAGGCCCAGCTGTCCCCCACGCCTTCCGTTTCGTCCCCCCCTGAAGCGCCTCTAGAGTCAAAGTCGGGGAGGGAGTTGGGGGCGTAGGGGTCCTGGCTGGAGGGCCCCGACCCACCGTCCTCGTCCTCGTCCTCGTCGGCGTCGGCGGTAAAGTACCGCGGTGCCGCAGAAGGAGTGGACTCCCCCAAGTACCCCGGTGGTGGGGACCCGAAGCTGGCACACTTCTCATCACTATACCGCATCAGTCGTAGCCCCTCGTACGGCACAGGGACCCCGCTTTGTACACAGAGGACAAACGTCGTAAACAGACTGATCAGCTCCTGTTGCTCCTTCCACAACTCCGCCTCTAACTCCTCCCTGGCGTCCGACTCCTCCTTCTCAAAGGTCTCCAGTCGAGAGGAGACCATGCGCGCCCGCTCCTTGTTCCTAAGTTTCTCTTTCATCTGCTCTAGCGCCGACTTGGACTGTGCCTTTTCCTCCGCGGTGCGCTTCTTTTTAGGTTTACTACTAATATTTACCCCGCTACTAAGATTACAGCGATAGAGCACTTTAATCGAGGACAGACCAAAGCTGCTCTCCGCCTCGCACATGCGGACGGCGTAGTCGGTATCGTCACGACACCAATAGATAAACCCATCGGCGGCGAGACCGACAAAGATGCCTGGTTCCTCCTTAAAGGTGATCACATCCCCGTAACGCAGTCCACAGCACTTTAGTTTCGGTGGGGAGGACTCGAACTGGTACATTGTGTCATCGGCAAGCTTGAAGCCTACTGGAGCGTCGGGCTCCTTTTCAAACGGCACAGGTTTCACGAATCCACCGAGTCTTTCCCTTTTCTTGGAAAGAAAGGCGTCGTAGGCGGCGCGTTCCTCTGGGTTGCCAATCACCTCATACGCTTTTTGGATCTTTTGAAATAACTCTGTGGATCCGCCGTTTTTATCGGGATGGGTCTCTAAGGCTAATTTTCGATACGAGGCCTTGATTTCGTCCCCGGTGGCAGTGCGGGAAACTTTAAGCGCCCGATAAAACATGAACTAAGGTGATATATATATATATATATATATATAAAGCAAATTTAATTTTTTAAAATAAAATAAAACAATCAACTTTCTTCTTCTTTTGGTTCACTACTCGAACAACACCGAACAAATAATATATAAATATAATTAACAAAAAAAAAAAGTAATAATAATTTACAACGCGGCGTTTACACCAGAGATGAAAAGCTAACAAAGAACAAAAATCTTGTAAGATCTCTGTTTCTTTCTCACTCCACTGGAAGTTTATATCCTGAGGAACGCTACGATCAGTGGTAAAAAAAGAACAAGAAAAAAAAAGAAGAGGGAAAGAGAAAAAAAAATTGTTTCGTCTTGCTTTCAGTAAATAAAGGGAAAGCAAAGTACAGAAAGAAAGAGTGAAAAGAGACTTCACAAATGAACACTTCTGATTCGTATAATAACAACACACACACTCAGCGGTAGGCATAGAGAGAAAGTATGGGAGCGTATTAGGACACGGTTTATTCCGTGAATTCAGTGTTTCCGTCTCCTCAGGTATTGAATTGTCTCCAAGGAGTGGAGTAGTACGTCCCCTGTATCAGTGAAACCTGATGTGTATTTCTGATTGTGAGTATGATGCGTAGTATTATTTTCAGTTGAATTATTTTCCTTTTAATAATACACACTGTTTGTACTGGAATAAAGCAAGTCAGCCTTCCTGTACCCCCTCCCCCATTATTAGGAAAGTCTAAACCCCGGAGGCACCACCACGTCGTCGTCATCATCGTCCTCGTCCTTCTCTTCCTCCTCCTCACTGCCCTCTTCCAATCCAAAGGACAGTTTCCCCATCTTCACCTTCACCACTTTATTTTTCTCCTCCATGGTCTGTTCCACCTTTTCCTTCCAGAGGCACTCTGCCGTCCTTTCATCGTTTGCCCCCTCACCGGTAAGAAAGGGATGTTGAAGGATCGCATCAGTGGTGATTCTGGTCTCGGGGTCGAGGGTGAGCATGCGGCGGAGGAGGTCGAGTCCTTCAGGGGGTAGCAGAGAAGGAGGGAACTTCAACGCTAAAGTGCCGGGGTCACTCCTCTCCTTTACCTCCGTTCCTGGAGGTCCATCCCGCTCCCAGTTGACGACCCCGCCCAACAATTTATAAATCGCGCTCACAATGCCCAGTTCACTGCTGGCCTTGAACAGATGGTCTTGAAGGACAAGCTCTGCAAAGAGGACCCCCAGGGACCACACATCCAGTTCCGTCCCGCTCGCCCGACTACCGAGAAGGGACTCTAGTGGTTGGTACATCATGGTGGTGCGGTGGGAGGGTGGGGTGTACTGTGCCTTTTCTACCTGGTCCCCGCCGTCTCCTTGTGCCCCTACCAAGAAGCGGGAAGAACCAAAATCCGAAAGACGAAGTTCGCCCGACGCCTTTACAAGAATGTTACTCAACTTTATATCTCGATGAACGATTCGGCACTCCTGATGAAGAAAATGAATCATCCCCACCACCCGCCGGAGGAGATAGCGTATGGTGTCTACACTCCCTAGCATTGGGCAGCGGGGGGCCCCTTTGGTAGAGGGGACCACCATCCGCCGGAGGTCCACATCACAGAGCTCCATCACCAGACAGAGTTCATCGTACGGGGCCTCCACGATACGATACAGTTCTACTGGCCGGGCGGGGAGCTCTACGGGGGACCGCAGCACTTGCTGGGTGATGTAGGCCGTGAGGGTGGCCTCGCGTAGGACCGTCTCCGCCACCCCGTGTCGACCGAACTGATTGGGCTGCTTGAAAAGTCGCTTCACCGCTACCAGTTCCTTTCCCTCCCCACGAGTGGTGTCACAAGCCACGTACACCGCGCCCTGCGCTCCTCTCTGCAAGTCCTTCTTTTTCTTTAGACCCCCTTCGCGTAGAGTATTGGAAGGGAGAACGGTGTTGACATAGTACAAACCTGTGGACTTGCCTTTACTCTCCCAACCGTCGTTCAGCACTGACCACGTCGGAGATGTCGTCATATGGAATACCTTGACACTAATTTGTATTTTCTGTCCTTTTTATTTTTATTTTATTTTTGTGTGTATACGAGTTCTTTTCTTCTTTGGGATACGAAAGAAATAGAAAAGAGAAGAAGAAAAACCCCTAATAGGTTGTTTTAAAATTGCTTTTTAGGCACCTTTTTTTCTTTCTCAATCCTTCACTGACGGAGTGAACCAATAGAGATGTATATACTACACTTCACATCCAAAAGGTTTACATAGAACAACAACTGAAAACTCCTTCCTCTTTTCTTTCCGGTCGTTAGTACAAAAAAAAAAAAAAGAATACATCACTCTAGAATGTCCTGTAGGGATCCCATCCGCTAACTGGATACGAAAAAAAAAAAAAGATGAAATAAAATCATAAAAAGAAACAACAAACAATAGTGTTTACTTTATCCTTTTTTTTTTGTTCATTTATTTATTCATGCTGAAAGTGCTGATTCCCTCTAAAATCTTCAAAGACGGTGAACATTACATGAAGAGAGTCTATCAGGGAATTGTAGGTAGGAATGTCAATCACCGCACACAGCGTGCGGATGTATTGATCTATATCCATGTCTATTGTCGGAGGAGGAAACTGCACATCAGAGTTCAACAAGTCCTCAAACTCTTGAGGCCAGATTTGAAGAAGCGTTTCAATCTCTGGCATCGGCTTCTGATAGGCTACAGTGGGCAACGCCTTCTTATAGTGCACCTTTTTAATATCCGCGATCCACTTCTCAATCACCTCGGGGCGGTTAGCGGCATCCTCGAAGCTGTCTACTACTTGCATACTGGCGGCACTATGGGCATTCGTAGCCCGTAGTTCCAGTTGAACTACGGCGGGGTTAGACTGAGGGATGCCAGGCTCATCGACGGTGTACAGACCCAAGCCATCGGGCCGGCCGTCGGGTCGGGGTATCTTGACAAAAGGGTCCAGTTCGCCTATCGCGGGGAAGTAGTCAGGGATGAAAGGAAACAGCTTCGCCGGGAGTTCGGCGACAAAGGGTTCATAGTCCATGATGCGCTTGAACAGGTCTTGCATTTCACGGCTGGCCTTGGCGTTCGCTTTGGCATACTGGTTCGGGTTAAAGTCTAAACCAGGAGGGATAATCTCCCCAGTCATGTTGCCTCCCGCGCCTTCTTGTAGCTCCTCCGGCTTTTGACCATAGTACGCCGGAGCCTGTGGTTCGTCGTCGTCTTCCTCGTCCTCGTCGTCATCATCATCGTCGTCGTCGTCGTCGTCATCGCCGTTGTAGTCGGCCACTCTCATGGAGCGGTTTCCTTGAGCGGGGGTGGCGACACGGTGGTCGTCGTTCACCTCGATGGCCTCATCGTGTGGTCTGTTTTGGATAATATTGCCTGCCGGTTGGCGCTGGGCGGAGGCCGCCATTGGGGTGGGGATCACGTCCGCATTGTGTACCTCTAACCGCTCATCGTTGGGGTTATTGTCCATTAAATTGCTCTCCCCGGTCACGTTGGGTCTTTGATGAGCGGCAGGGGTTTGCACGTAGCGGTCATCGTTAACGGTGTATTGTTCATCGTTAGGGTTGTTGTCGATGACGTTGGAGGGGTTCAGTGGGGGTACCGGACGGCCTCCGTCCATCGTTCCTTTTAGCTCACGAGGTCCGGAGTCTTCGGAGTTGGTCTCGCTGTGTCCAGAGGACGAGGAGTCATCACTATCACTGATGTTCATGATGGGTTTGTTCCTTATTCTTTGTTATTTTTTTTTTTTTTACCTCTTTCTTATTTGCATCAAAGGGGGGGGGAGTGTAGTCTTCGGGTAGTTTAAGGAACAGAGAAGATTTCTTCCATACGAAAGCAACAAGAAAAAAAAATTATAGAGTACTTCTTAAAATTTATTTCATGAAAAGCCCATGCCAAAATAAATTAAAGATTTTTTCTTTTTTTATTCTTTTTTTATCGAAGTTTGTTTTTTGTCTTTTGTATCACAGTGTTAATTTAGGAATTGCTTATTCTTTATATGAAAGACTCATAACATACTTTGAATGGAAAAAAAAAAATTACAAATTATAATAATAATAAAGAAAAGGGGAATGGAAAGCGTGGCGTCCCTTTAGTGTTTTTTTTTTTGTTTACTCGTTAAAGAGAATGGAATAATAACAATAATAAAAAAAAAAAACAGAAACCACCACATTCCGAAAATATTTTACTTTTTTTTTTTTGCATTATAGGTCGTCGTCGATATCCTTGCCACTCTTCTTAGCATGAATGTACTTGGCCATATCGTCCGCAGTGCGGCCCATATTGTATGGAATGGGCTCACCACCGGAGGGGACGTAGAACATGGTGGGGAATCCAGAAACGGGGAACTTGGTAGCGTTCACGTCGTTGGCGGTGGCGTCAATCTTGGCAATAATAACATCCTCCTTCTCCAGTTCCTTTGCCAACTTTTCATACTCGGGGTGGAGCTTCTTGCAGTGACCGCACCAAGGGGCGTAGAAGAGCACGAACATGTCCTTTCCGCTGGCGAGGTGCTTGTTGATGGACTTGCCGACGAGAGTAGTGAGGCCGTCCACCGTCTCCTTCGCCGGGACCTCCTCCGACTTCAAGTGCAAAGGGATCTCTCCCTTGGTGAACTTCTCCAAGAAAGACACCAAACCGTCTTCGGTAATCTTATCAGCGGCGGGGTAAAGGGACTTGTTTCGCTTCTGGTCAATCACCAGGGACGGGTAGGGCTTGGGGGCGTCGAGCTGGTCGCCGAAACCGCCATAGAGGGCGCCATTCACGGTCACCATCAGAACCTTTTCGCTTCGGTAGCGGCGAGCCACAGCAGCGGCAGCCTTGGTCTCTGGAGACTCCTTATCGTCAGGGGTGAAGAGGTAGGCGATGGCGTAGTCGTACTCGGCGAGCTTCATGTAGTTCTTGAAGTTTTCAGGGGTGATAGTGCCAAACGTGGGCACAACCACTTCATCCAGGAACTTGTTGACCTCCTTTTCCTCCTCTGGCTGAGCGATGCTGGTGCGGTCATTGTAGAGGAGCATGGTGACGGTTTCCATCGCGATCTGTTCCTCCACTTCGGGGGAGGTGACGAGGGTGAAGGTGGCGGTGCCGCGGCGCTTCTTCGCGACGCCTTCCATCAGCTTAGCGAGAGGGGTGTCGGCGGACTTGGTCTTGGTCATGACAAGGGGAAGACCCTCGTCCTCCAGCTTCTTCATCTGCTCCTGGGACGTCACCACCGTAACGGCGGGCTCGTACTGAGACTTCATGAAGCCAATGATATCGGCGGCAGTGCGGCCTCCATTGTACTTCTCCTGAATCTCTCCGTTCTTCAACAAGTAGAGCGTCGGGTACCCTTCCACGTTGAAGTCTCCGCAGGTCTTCTTGTGAACGGTGCAGTCCACTTCGGCAAGAGTCACCTTCTCCAGTTTCTCGGAGGCCTTCTCGAATTCAGGGGCCAGCTTCTTGCAGTGTCCACACCAGGGAGCATAGAACTTCACCAGAGTGTACTCTTTCTTGGTGACAGTAGTGTTGAAGTTGTCGTCGGTCAAGACTTCCACCTTCGCGACACAACCGGCAATCACAAGAAGTGAAACCAGTAAAACAATAGAAAGTTTGGACATGATAGCGAAAACGATACTTTAAAGGAATAATAATAATAATAATAATAATAATGGAGAAAAAAAAAGAAGGTGGACAATAATAATAATAACCGTAGTAAAAAGAAAAAAATAGAGGCAATAGTTTTCACTTTTACAACCCAACGACGCTACTAGTCGTCTTTAGCACGTCAAAAAAAAAAAAAAAGGGTACATAAACAAAAAAAATCTTTAGTATGAATTGCATCCAAAGTACAAGTGTCTGACTATCTAATCAAAATACTAACAAAATTGTGAGTGTTAATAATAATAAATCTTGTCCTTTTCTATTACGTTCGTACATTTATTCGCTGTTTTTATTTTTTTTCCTCTCCCACCGTGTGTCTCTCTGAATGGTATCGTCAGTCTTTGCTTGTTATTTTTTCACCAGCGAGGGTGGCAAAGTGAACCCGACGGGTTTTGACGTGTCCTCACTCATTTTTTGTTCCAACTTTCGTCTAATGTGTTCTTGAAACGCCTCTGAACAACGCGAAAGTTGGGCATTAAATACCTCCTCGTATTCCTGCAGTGGGTTGGACTTGAGGTACGCGTATAACTCGTCAAACCCCGCAGCGGTGGTTTCTTGGTGTCGGCAGCGAGAGAAAATACTAGGCAGTGTGACCTTATTCGTACGGTTCGGAGAAGCGCTGATCTGTCGTGGACTAGGCGCCAAGGCGGCGGGGTGAGAGGAGGCTGGGTCGGCGTGTGTACTTTTCACCTTCACCACCACCCGCGGCGGTGGGGACTGCGACGCCCGTTGATGCTGAATGCTTTCCTCCTCTGCGTGGGCCTCGTGTGCGGTCTTGTTGGTGTTGTCCTCGGGGGACTGTCCCAGACTGGCACGGATAAAGTGTGTCACGAGGAAAGGACCTCCCACCAGTCTTAGCGACGTGTCGAGCAAACTGGTCCCTCTTAACGACGTTGTATTTTGCAATACTGTCTTGATGGTGCGCAGTGAGAGATCATCAACCGTTTTAAACGCACTAGGGGGGTGTTGAAGCAGAAAGTCATGACAGCACAGTACAATGTTTTCGTCGGACACGTTTTTGAGGGGAATTTGCAGAATACACTTCACCGTTACCTGTATGTACTTAAAGTCACTTTTTCGTGTCGTTTGAATGTAGGTGGTGGAGTAGCTCGTCAGTCGGGAGATGAGGGCGTGAAACATTTCGTTCGTAGAGGCACCCTCGATGAATTTGAGAATCATTTTGTTCAGCGCCTTTATCACTGGTTCATTCGTCGAGAACTGTTCCGACAAAAGACAGTCAAATAGCGTTCCAATGAAGCGGTAAATAATATTACTGGTACACTTTTTTACGCACACTGGCTCCACGAACATACTCTGAAGGCATTGAATGAGAGAGAGGGCCAATTCAGCTTCCAGGTGACGGGTGTGTTCAAACAACCGCTCAATAAGAATCTGCATCAACTCCGTCGAACCGCACTGCTTGTCCTTCTGGAAGTGCTCCTTAAAGTCGTCACACATGTCGAGCGCCAGGTCAGAGGGCGCAGAAGGGAGACCCGACAATATTTCCGGCATGGTGTACATTCTCTCCTCCCCCACGTTCTCCTCATCGCTCTCCTCCACCTTGGACGGTGGTGGGGGCGGACTGGAGGGGTGTATGACCTCCTTCGTGCCCCTTGGGTTCGGCTCTGGTTGAGGCGGGGAGCGAAGGGCGGAAGGGTCTCTCCTCCCAGACGACCGAGGCGAAGGGGAGCCGCCCGCTCTTGGGCTTCGTGGAGTGCTCCCCCGTCGTCGTGGGGTGTGGAGCTCACTCTCCTCGTTCTCGATCGGTCGACCACTCGGGAGGTTACTCACCCCTTGTATCTGTCGTTCAATCGCGGGAAGCACGGACTGCTGGTCCGCCGGCTTCATCCCGTTCACGGTGGTGTAGAAGGGCTCGTCGCCAATGATGGGAAGCATAAACCCGACCACATTCTCTGCCGCGATACGTACTTCCTGGATTCGATCCATAAGCGCCTTCACCACACTCGGTACGAGTAGCCGAAGACTGGTCTTGTTGATGGGCACCTCGGGAGGGAGTTGTTCAAACCCAAAGCACATCGCCTCCAGCACGTTTTGCCGACACACGTAGGATTCCGAGTTGAGGGGCCCTTTAAGAAGCGGTAACATGTTCTCCAGCCCAATGATCTCCACCCCCATAAACACCACCTCACGCGCCTCCTCACGGAGATTGACCTTCTGATCCCCCAGATAAGGAAATACGGAAGGTAAAAGACTCCTGAAAGGCGCTGCGCTCTCCTCCGCGCCGCCACTTTGGGCGACCCTTACTATTTGCTTTAGAACGTCGACGACAAAGTTTTTATTCGACTCTCCTAGTCGTCCACCGAGGGCCTTAAGGATGGGGGCTACCGTAGAGGCAGGGAGCTGGCCGCCGACGCTGTCCACGTAATCACTCACCTGGTGCACCCCCTCGAGACGGTCTCTCCAGTCCTCCTCGCTTGAAATTTGTTTCAGTATTTTCTTGAGGGAAAGAGGGACGTCACCGCCGAGACTGGTGGTGGTCGACGCCGCAAGACTCGGCCTCGGAGAAGCCGTTCGGGCCGTGTTCACGCTCGCCTTACGGGTCGCGCCTGTCTCTGGGCGGGTACGCTTTTGAGACATTGGGGTACCGCTGCGAATAGTGGAATTGCGTCTTGGTGCCGGGTGCTGCGGGGGCAGTTGCTCACTCGTGTTGGTCTCCCCTAACTTTTGCAATTCAGCGTCGTAGTGAGTACGTATAGGAGCGGAGAGGGTAGCGACAAAGGTGTCTACGATAGGACCACCGGCGCGCTGGCGGAGCAAGAGGAGGATTTGAATCGAAGAATTACGAAGCGGGATGGAGTTCTGTTCGAGACATATTTTAAGATAGGACTGTAGCGGTTTCACCTCTACCTGGTCCTTGGTATCCGGTGCGGCTGGGTCAACAGGACGGGATAGCAACTCTAGAATAACCTCGTTAGTTTCGATAAGGAGCTTGGGGGTCTTGACCTGTCCTGCCTCTTTGGTAATGTGCTTCACCACGAACCGTATGCCCATTCGTTCCGCGACACCATTGATGACGTCACGGCACGGTTTGGTGTTTTTGGGCTCGGTCAATTTATGCGTACACTCCGCCACCAACACATAGGCCGCCGCTGGGGAGACTTCGCTGCAGCGGTTCAGAATATCCTGAAGCAAGAGCAACACCGACTGAAACACCTGAAACGTACTTTCGGCGCTCAGGCCAGGTGTCGTTTTCAGAAAAGTAAGCAGAACCGTAAAGTTGGCCCTACATTGGGAGGGGGTCCAAGTATCGGTGACCGCCTTTATCTTGGCCACCCCGTCGTTTCTTCGGTTCCACTCCTTGGAGCGAAGGAGGTCTAGTATCGACTCCTCTCCGTTCATTAGCCCTAGCACCGTATTGGAGGCCTCCACCTTGGACGGAAGGGTGGACAGCAGCGAGATCCCATCCTCTCCCCCTCTCGTTGGCGGATGCGACAGGTGGGCGGCGGACCCCCTGGCAGAGTGGGAGCCGCGGTTAGGATCCAGTCTACTCCCGGTCCGCGAGCGGAGGCGGGTGGAGCTCGCCCGCGGTCTCGGCCTACCGTCTACATCCTCCTCACAGGGCACCTTCTTGGCAGGGGAGAGAGAAGGGGTAATGGCGGACTCCTTCGGGGTGGGTAACGCACTGGCGAAGCGACTACTCGGTTTAGACGAGACGGCGTTGAGCTTTGCCCGCTGCTTATCGTCTAAAGAAGCTAACACGCTACTGTACGTCGACTCCCCAAATTCATTCATGAGGTGGGTCAGCACCGAGTAGGCGACGTCGCGGTTTTCTGGTTTTTCGTCGTTTACCATTCGCTTCAACGTGCCGTTGGCATTAGCGAACTTGGGATACTGGGAACGGTCTAATTTGGGTAACATGTAGTCACAAAATTTTAGGGTCGCGAGTCGCTGAGGGGCATTCTTCCCCCGAGTGACCGCGTCAACCTCCTCTAAGCACTGATCAAACGTGATACAGTGGTAATGAATGAGTTTTTCTAAGGTGTGTTTGATGTGCTCTAGTACACTGGTCTTTTTATCCTTCATCTTTTCAAACAGAGGAGCGATGTACATCTTCGCCAACGGTGCGAAGTGGGCTCGTAAGCCTCTCGCACACTCTTGAATCATTCGAAACCCTAACAACATCAGTGGCGCCTGTGGGTCCATCAAGTACTGCTTCATCATCGAAGCGAGCTCGTGGTAGTCGTCGCTCTGGCGGAACCGAGGCGCAGTGGCCATCAGATTCAACGCTCTCGTATTCACCAACTCACACCTCTCCTGCCACGGCAGACTCTTGTCTAGGGTTACTTTGAAGAAGTTTTTGGGCAGTTTAGGCACGATGGGGGTCTCATCTAGAAGTTCAAAGGCGTCATCGTCAATGTCGGCGTTGTCCCCTCCAGCGGTCAAACCAGTGAGGGGAACCGCCGAGGCCTTTCGCGATTGGGGGGCCACGTCTTCATACCCATTAATTTGTTTTGGGGGAGCCGCCCCTAGGGTCACTTTTTCAAACTGCTTTTCTAGCTCCTGCAACTGCACGTCGCGCAAGTCGGTGAGAAATCCCTTGATGGATGCCCCCAAGTACTGATAACACTTGCAGCACAAATTCTGTGCCTCTTTTCTCACCTGGGGGTTCACATCGTTAAACAAGGGCTGCATCGCTTTCAGAATCTCCTTCATCGGAAAGTGCTGCGTGCCGAAATCATTGACTAACTTACTACACAGCTCCGCAGCCCCAATTCGGCACTTTGGTGCCTTACTAGTAAAGCTGGCGACTAATGGATCCATGACTTCTTTTGGCTTTCCGCTCTCCACGGCTAAAAACGCAAACCGCTGAGACAGCTCCACCGCCTTTGGTCGTCCGGTCAACCCTTTCTCGATCATGAGGGAAAAGGGGGCCCCGCACAGGACATTCAGCTCGTCTGGCTCACAGTGGGGGAGGACCTGTACGAGGGCCTCAAAGAGTGCCTCCTGGGCCGCAGCGTTCGACTCCGTGGAGACTTTAGCGACATTTTCCAGAAGAAGGGAACGCCATCGAGCGGGGTCCTTGGCGACACGGTCGTAGCCCTCCTTCCTCGCCTTCCAGTTGGGATGCACCAACAACTTTGCCGTGTCAACTTTACTAAAGTCCTCGACTACCGAAGTGGATCCTTCAAAGGCGTTGGAGGACTGCCCTTGGCCGACCGGTTTCTCGTCTATTTCCATTGGATTAACTACAAGGATAGATTATTCTTTTTTTTTTTATGTTTATTCAATTCCTAACAAGGATAACATAGGTAGGTATATATATAGAATGGAAGACAAAAAAGGAAAGGCTTTTATAGGCTATACCGAGGGGGGAAAACCTCCCCGAAACAAGACAGTTGTTGGAAAACGTAATAATAAAAGACAAAAAAAAAAAGATAAGTGATAAAAAAACAAAATACTTTTGGAAGGCATACTGTGTGCCAGTAGACACAATGAAGAATAGGGGAAAAAGAATATTATTATTTAATAATGATTAATGTGCACCATCTCGCTGTGATGCGAATTCCTTTAGCAGTTTTTCCACTTGATCATCCACATTGTCTACCTTTTCAGTTCGTTTCTTCTCATACACCTCTACATACCGGTTATTTTTGTTGACAATAATAACATCATCCCCGACGATAACCTGTGGCTCCTCCTCCTCCTCTTCACTAGAATGACCTCCCTCATGGTTTACAAAGGTGAAGTGCGCGGCAGAGGCTCCCGCCAGCTCCGGGGTGTCTTTCACTTTCTTTTTCTCTTCTTCTTCCTCCTTCTTGTTGGAGTCGATGAGGGGAGCCCCTACCGTATCGGTGGCCGCGGTAACTTTCTTCCTTCGTGAGGACCTTTTACTGTCGAAGGAGCGAAACGGTTTCGCGCCGATGCCAAACACAATTCGATACAGTTGTCTAAACAGTAGAAAATAAAGGGCCCAGTACCAGTACTGTTTCACGACACGGATGCCATACGGTAGAAGTGAACTTTTGCAGAGTTCCAACAAGCGGATATTCCTAACGCGGTCGACCAGACGACGGTAGAGGAGGGAGATTAACGATCGCAGCTCGTCCAATACGGTGTTGAATTG
Source organism: Angomonas ambiguus (assembly GCA_019695575.1). Lineage (NCBI taxonomy): Eukaryota > Euglenozoa > Kinetoplastea > Trypanosomatida > Trypanosomatidae > Angomonas > Angomonas ambiguus. Next base: position 97,482 of record JADNSB010000012.1, on the reverse strand, counting down.
AAGTTGAACACTCATTGAACTATATAAATATAAATATATATATATATATATATATATATATATATATATGATGTTATTATTTTATTTTCTTCTACTCTATTATTGAGGTAAGACGGCTACAAAAGAGAAATTTCTTTCCCACTAGATTGTTGCTTTTTTTTTTTTTGTAGAGAAAATGAAAGAAGAGGAAGAAAGGGGGAAAAAAAAAAAGAATTTGAAGTCGTTAGGGAGTGGAAAAAAAAAAAAGAACGTTAGAATAGGGGGTAACAACAACAACAAAAAAATATGTGAGAGTACTACATTTTAGAAAGGACAAAAAAAAAAAAGGTTATAAAAATGGCAACCGGTAAAAAGTGTACAGAAAAAAAGGTACAATGAATGCCAACGGCCCAATACAGTTGATATATAAACATATACTTATATGTACATATACAAAACTGTAAGACATGCAGCTGAGAAAAGAAAAAAGTAAAAACATTGTGTGGAAAATGAAGTTGTAAAGTACAAAATATAATATAGAAAGGTCGGAAGCGGAAAAAAAAAAGGGATTAAAATATCGTTTTCCTCGACCCTTCCTTTTTTTTCTCTTTTCCTTTTCCTCCTATTCTTTATCGGCCAATAAAATTAAACCTTCGATCATTTCGACTGAAAAAGAAGCGACTATGATGGTCTACTCGCGGTGTATATTTACTTTTTTTACAATTTATGGATAAATTTTATTGGCGTTTTATTGCGTTCGTCGTCGAAGCAGTGTTTAATAGTACAAAGTAGTCTAATAGTCGTCTCCAACAGTGATAATCGTGGTCGTTGAGGGGGATAAAGGTAACGTAAAACTTTTGTGGGGCTTGGCAATGCAAGGATAGTGCTCGTTTGGTCTCAACGGTGATCTTATTGCCATCCGGGAGGACCGTACATGACACTGTTCCATTAGGTGACTCAAACTTTGTTTTTTCCACTTCTTGCAGACCTCTCGACACTGAAATTAAAAACGCGAGGGGGATGTAGCCGTCAATGGTGCTGACGGAAGTGGCGCTATTGTAAATCGCAATGCTCCCCTCGTCTGCTTCGTAGTTACGTAGTAGTCGTAGCGCAGACAAACACTGTACGGGAGACTGTGGTGATTCGTTAAACACACACACTAGTGTCCCTTTAAAGAGCGTTTCGATCGCCTTCTGAACCGCCACCGTCATGGGAGGGCGGCGAGAGACGGCCAACGATGGCCACAAGGACATGATGAAGGCCGCGCAGGAGAAGCTGTTTTTCGTGTATCCCGCCGCCAGCAATTCCGCCTCCGTCGGCACTGTTTTTTTCCTATTCCGTTTACTGACACTACTGTCACTTCCCGAGGCTACCGTTCGCTTCGTTTTAGAGTCGGTTACCTCATACAAGGCATAGAAACACTTTCTCAGTTCCTCAATTCTAAAATTTCTCACCTTCTCCAGTCGTCGCTGCTCCCGTCTCGTGACGTAGCTAACTGGGGAGTAGACGTTCCACACGTCCAGTGGGTTCTCCTGGTCGCAGGGTACATCCACCGCTGTCACCGCATCGGAGGAAAAGCGCACATTCTTCTGAACCGGCTCTGTCGAGGCAGGAGGAGGAGCAGGAGCCGCTGAAGGGTCAGAAGAGGGAGGGGTGGCAACCGCAGCCGAAGTCGCAGCAGCAGTCTTTGACGGTGAAGCTTCCTTCTTGCTTGGGGAGGTAACGGAGGGGGAGCGATCACCAGCTCGGGAGTTGGATCGTAAAGACGGCGAGGGGGAGGGACGGTCCCTAGAGGATGATTTCGGGGTGGGGCGTGCTTTCCGGTTGCTAACGGACATGATGTTTTTTTTTTTTATTATTACTATTATTATTTCTTCCTCTTGCTAGGTCATAGAATATATATGATAATAGTGGTAGACCAAAAAAGAAAGAAGACATTCCGATTTTTGGTGGTACTTCAATAAAACAAGAAATGTGTGTGACATTTCTATTTATTTATTCTTGTTTGTCTAGCTTCTATTGTTTCTTGAAGACTCGCCATAATTTACAGATCTGTGCCCCATTAAAGGTCCAGAAACTTCCAAAGATAGAAAAAGAAGGAAAGGAAATACTATTCTTCATGTATGTATTTGGTCTCCTCCTCCTCCTTTTTGATACTTTACAAAAAAAAAAAAAGTAATCGCTAAAAAACAAACAAACATCAAGCAGGTGAGAGACGCTTCTTGAGGGAAGCACAAGCTTCTTTCATCTTCTCCAGCTCAAACTGTTCATTTTTGTAAATCGTGTTCCATTTATTCCACTCTTGCTCCATCTGCAGTGCCTCCAACTGTAAGGCTCCTCTGGTGCTACCGGCCTCCTCCGACTTCTCCAACATTTTAGTGACCAGTACAGACTCCTCCTCAGTCATCTCCTTCGCTTTAACTAATTTTCTTTTGTTCAATACAAATAAACGATACTTGAGTCGGTCAACCTCTTCCTCGGCGGACCGCACGCTTGCCTTGGCGAGTGTCATGTCGTGTGTGTTACGCTGAGACTGTATGCTTCGTGAAAGGGACTGGTTAGATGGTTGGAGCTGTGTGTCATTCAAGATCAAGCGGCGCGACAGGGTCTCGTTCTGCTGCTGCAAGCGTCGCAGTAGACGCAGCTTACTGGCTTGGGTTCCTGTAGAGGTGAACCCCTGCCCCGCCATCCCACTTCCCAGGCTGTTTCTCTTTCCATCTTGGGTCAGCGAAGCGGTAGAGTCCACGCCGCTAGGGTGTTGACTGGAGAGGCGCCTAGTGCCAAACGATATACTAGGACCCACCGCCGCTGGTGGTGGTGGTGGTGCTTCCTCCCCTCGCTGAGTGGACGCAGGAGAACCCGCCGTGACGGGAGGTGGGGAAGGACTGTGACTAGGGCTCTTTTCCTTTACGGGGGAGGAAGAGCGGTCGAGCTGACTGTGCTGCTGCTGGAGCCAACTGGACTGCAGCATACGACTTTCTAGTCGAGAGTAGCGCTTTTCTATTTTCAGAATCTCTTCCTGAAGCGCGCTGACCTCAGACTGGAGCTGATCTGCGTTGGCGTATAGCGGTTTTAGCTCGCAGTTGAGGGCAAAGATCTCCGCTTGTAACGTCTTTGCGACCTCCAGCTGCATTTCGTCCAACTCTGTACTACTCATCATTTTCTACCTCAAGATGTCAAAAGAGAGAATAGGAAAAAGAAGCGGGGAATAGTGAGAACAAGGAAACACCCACCCACACACACAAACACGAATAATTAAATACAATAAATCATTCAGATTCAATATACGGATTTCTGTCTTAATAGAGAGACCGATCTGTGACGGTACTTAAAGGTACCTTTTAAAACGCCATTATAGAGTGTAAACCCCCCTCTCTTTTCCGAGTGGATTTCATTAGAGTTGACGCATGAGAACGTCTTTGCAGTAGTCGACTTCAAAATCCTCCAAGTCCTGTAAGTTCAAGGTAAGCGTCCACAGCCCATGAGAGCGAACCTGACGGCCCTCACTCACCGGTGCGTTCGCGTTCGCCAGTGGATCCATCGTCTTGGTCACCGTCCACTTCCGTTCCAGAGACAGTTCTTGTCGAATGCCTTCTAGCATAAGATTGAGGACGATACGACCGACGGGGACGACTTCCCACTGTTCATCGGTCTTTTTACGAGGCACTTTGGACACCCGCTTCAGCGCATCGGCTTCTTGGGCGGCCCACGCGGCAAGATGAATATGACGAGGCCCTTCGCAGGTGGCGAACATGATGTAGTCAAAGTTGGACGTTTTGGAGGAAACGTCGATACAACAAATATCCCTCACCCGCATTTCCTTGAGCACCTCCGTCAGCTCCTTTACGTCCTCGAGGTGCGCCCGACGACTGTCCTGCCAGGTCTCATCAATGGCGCCCTCCACCTCCATTTTGAGAATCATCTCCGCAAATTCCTCATCGTCGTAGGGTAGCTCACTTTCCACGTTAGGCAGACGTTCCAAGACGTAATCATCTTCTTCTTCGCCTTTTTCAAAGCCCTTTTTACTCCCAGACAAATCCTCACCACTACCACTTTTTTCCCCCGGCTCCTCCTGGACCGCACGGCTGTTAGCCCGGGGTAGGGGTTGTCCCTTTCGTGGAGTTTCCAGTGGAATGTGCATCCTAGAGAACTCTGTCCCTTCTGGTATAATCGGCTGACGGTCTACCCCTAACACCTCCGCTGTAGAGGTCTCCCCTGAGGAGGAGGCGTGTACTGCCGCCATACCAGCCAGCGCATCCACATCTACAAAGTCATCTTCATTAGTGTTGCTATTACTACTATTATTATTAGGAAATGATTGGGGCCTAGCATAGAACGGTTTGCTGTAATGAACAGTCCCACAGTAGCGAGCCGAGTGGGTGATACTCCACACACACTGTCGCGTACATCGAGTCAGATAAGAACGACCACTAAATAAGGAAAACATCTTTTTTTTTTTTTTTGCTCTTTACTTGTTTTCTTACAAATTTATACAATTACTTTCAGTAAATAAATTGCAAAAGAAAGAGAAAAAATTAAAGAAAAGGAAAAGAGAGAAAGTGACTGAGAAAAAAATGTGTACGATAGTAATTTCGCAGGAAAGGGGGAAGAACTGAAGCGTGCATTGTTTGGTTAAAGTTTCTTTTGTTTCAACGGTATCTAAATGTCTGATTTATTTCTGGGCTTCTTCAACCCGGTGAGTGAAAGAGTAATAGTACCAATCGAGGTAAATCACAGGGTTTGTTGGTTTATTTGTTTGTTAATTCTGAAGACTGTTGTTACTTGTCCCCCCTTTTTTGTCTTTTATGGGAAGCATACAGACAGGCACTCTCTTATCGAAAGATTAGCGGCCCAAGTTTCGGATCTGTAAGCGAATATGCCCAATGATCTTTTCCTCGGCCTCCAAACTGCGCTCTGTGGCAGCCTTCTTGGCCCTGTCTGCGACACTCCGTGCCCTACTACTATCCAGCCGCTGCAGTGTGCCTTGTAGTTCATCCCGCACCATACTGTGGTGCAGCAGGTCCGCCTCTAGTGCCTCAATATCGGCCATGTGACGGTTGTAGTCTTCTTCCTTCTGTTTCTCCGTGAGCTCCGCGTTCGCCTTGGCACCACGGGCAAAGTCGTTGGTGTTGCCCCCAAAGACGGCAGAGGGGGCCGATAGCTGTGACGGTGGTAACGAAGAGGAGCTTCTGACGTTAGCGAACTCTTCATTCGGGTCCGCCCTATCGGCTGAGGCGTTGTCCAGTGTTCGTCGTTTTTGTGGTCGACGGCGAGACCCGCTAAGGGACTCTTGATCGTCGTCTTCGTAGTTTTGCTGAAAGATGTTGAAGTGGGACTCATTGGCCCTTCCACCACCACGGCCGCGTACGATGGGGGTCTCTTCCTCCCTCGTCTGTAGCGGTGGTGGTGGACGGCGGCGGAGTAGTCCCGTCCGTGGAGGCGTCTCCTCTTCCACCACGGCATTGGGATCAGTGTATTGAGAGTGGGGGATAGGAGCGGCTCGGGGAGGTGGCATCTCTGCTGGAGAGGGTGGTAGTGGCTTGGACCGGGTGGCGGGGGGCCGCTCCTCGCTGTAGGGGGTTCGATTTACCGTCAAACGGTCAGAAATGGAATTGGAAGAGCGCGGTGCTGCCCGTAACGACTCGAGCTCTCTCTCCAGCTGATTCACTTTCTCCTCCAACAAAGCAGAGCGACTCGCCTCTTGGCGCAGTAAGAACTCGGTGTTCTCTCCCTCCAGCTTTGCCGCTCGCAGAAGGCTTTCTAATTCACTGTTTTCCCGGTGAAGTGTCTCGTTCTCCGCCTGTAGACTACTCAGTTGGGAGTGAAGCGAGCGGACCATGTTTTCATAGGAGTCCTGCATCTCTTTGATGGAAGCGTCGACGTTGGGGGCGTTTTGGTTGGCAGCACGGGACGCAGAACTCACCACTGGACGACCTCGGTTCCCAGAGCCGCTGCCTAACTGTACGGATGGGCTTTGTTCGACTTCCTCTACAAAATGTAAACTTCTTCTGTGATTAGACGTCGTGGAGGATCGGGGCTGTTTGATAGAAGGGCCTCTGCTCCGGTGTGCGTGAGACGATATCTTCCGAGACGAGAAGCCGGTGTGACTGGTATTGTATTCCTCATCCTCGTCATCGAGCTCTATAGTGGCAAAACAGGTATCATCGTCATCGTTTTCGAAGGGGTTATCGTAGTAGTTTGTAGTAGACATGCAGCAATGATGAAGAAAGGAAACGAGTAATAAACTAATAAGGTGTGAAGAAAAAGAAAAGTTATTATAAAAAATAATAATCTATATATATAGTAATAATAGCCGTAATACTAGTGAAAATAATACGTATATATAAAAGGGGACTTCCTTGGTAGTAGTTAGAATGAGAAGGCAGTAGGAAAATAAAAAAAAATGAAGAAAGGGGAGACAGGCAAACGAAAGAACAAAGAAACTTTACTCACATTTTTGATCGAAGTAATTACGTCTATGTAATAGCAAAAAAAAAAAAATGATCTAGAAACCCAGAGCTGGTGGTGGGGGTAGGTTATAGCGAGAAATCAGCATATCAATCGAATGTTGTATGAGATCCAACTGGTCTTGAAGCTGGGTGGCCTCCATGGCCTGCTGTTTTCCTAGTTCCTCAATGGTGGTGCGTTTACTGTCATAACGAGGCATGGTAGTCGTCCGACCCCCCTCCCCTACTCCCATTCGGGTCCTCTGATGGCTGGTACTGTAGAACCGCACATCACTTTCCCTCCCGGGAAGCAGCACCGGTCCTGCTAGTCTAGGGTCGTCCACCCAGATCGGGTCTGTCTGTGTGGAAGAGGTGGTCGTGGTCTGGGTCCCTCGGTCGACCACCATCACCTGTATCGCCTCGTAAGCTGCTGCCTCTGGAGGGGCCGTCGTCGGTGACTCAACCACGGGGGTAGTCGTCGTCGTACCCTTCGTGTGGGGCGGAGGAGCGGGTATAGCGGAAGGGTTGGCCGTCGCCACCGCATCGGGGGAGCTACGATCAAACGCAGGGACGCTGCCGACCACAGGGGTAGACCCGTAAGGGGTGGTATTGTTCTGTTCCTCTGTCACCTTGGCGACCACCTCTCCTCCCAGTAGGGCCCTCATCTTTTGCCGCATCTCCTCCTGCCGCTGTCGGGCCTCGTCGGCGACGGTACTCCTCGTAGTGCTCGTCGTACTCAGGGTGGGGGATCCGATGTCTTTATCGGAGGCGGTGGTAGCAAGAGGGGGGCGGGTGGAGGGAACGGTGGAGGAGGCGTTCTCCCTTTCTTCGTCCTCCTCCGACGTACTAGAGTCGGAGGCTAACCAGTCATCTAGTGATTTCATTGTTTAAGGTGGCACGTCCACACCTCTAATGTATATATAGGTAGGTACTGTACTGAGTGTATTCCTCTTACCACACTTTTTTTTCCTTTTATTAGGAAAAGGTGGAAAAAGTGTTATGAGCTAACTTCGTCGGAAAAAAAGGAAGGAGAAAGGGAATTAAAATTTTAAAGAGATCCTGTTAAAAGCATATACCGCTCCCACAGTAAACACACACACACACAAAAAAAAAAAAGAGGATAAAGTATAAGTGGTGTGTCAGAAACAAATACCCTCACACATTGTATTTCCAAGTTTGGAAAGTATAAAATATATACGTATACCTGTACAGTGGTTAAAACACTTAAGGTAGTCCGCCCGAGTTCAATATCAATGTATAACGGTAAGCCCTTCGGAATGATTAGTAGGTCTGTAGTAATGATATTCGGAGCAGTCCAATCCTTTTCACTGCCGATTCCACCCCACTTCTTCCAGCGATGTGCACTCGGATATGGTGATGAAACTGACACACGGGCAGCTAAAGAGCTGATCAATGGAGGAGAGCAACGAACACAGTCATCGAGGTTGACTTCAAAAAGGTACTCACAACAGCTTAACGCGTCAATATCGACGAGAAAGCGACATTTTACTAGACTCATACGTTTTAGTGAGGAAAAGAAAAAAATAAATAAAGGGTTCGCTGCTCGCCGTAGTGGTACGGTACCTCTGCCGTACAAAGTGCGGAGATGGCGGTTTCATCGAGTTGTGAGTCCTCGTGTAAAGAAACAATAGTAACTATAATTAGAATGGAAAATAAAAAAAATAAAAAACACTTGAGGTAATCCGCCCAAGTTGAGGGAGTGTTCATGTCATAATGGTAAGCCCTTCGGAAAGATTAGTAGGTCTGTAGTAATGATATTCGGAGCAGTCCAATCCTTTTAACTGCCGATTCCACCCCACTTCTTCCAGCGATGTGCACTCGGATATGGTGATGAAACTGACACGCGGGCAGCTAAAGAGCTGATCGATGGAGGAAAGCAATGAACAACCATCGAGGTTGACCTCAAAAAGGTACTCACAACAGCTTAACGCGTCAATATCGACGAGAAAGCGACATTTTACTAGACTCGCACGTCTTAGCGCGGGGAAGAGGTAATGAAGGGCATCTTGTTCGGCGTAGTGGTTCGTTACCTCTGCTGTACAAAGTGCGGAGATGGGGGTATGATCGAGTTTGAGTTCTTGCAGAAACGGCAAAAAAGCAAGGGTCGTAACGTCTCGTAGCACTTGATGCTCGGAAAGGTCCAATCGCCGGACCCAAGACGGATAAAAACAGGGCACTTCTTTCTCCAATGGGTTGAAAGGAGGCAACGGGGCATTCCACCCGCTTCCCAGTATAGTTTGGATCGAGCGACTTTGCAGAAGAGGGGAGAAGTCGTGCAGAGTGGTGCAGCCAGATACGTCCAGGAGCTCGAGTACCGGGCAGCACTGGAGGCCGACGGCGTTGGACAGACGAGTGCAACCACGCAAAAAAAGCACTCTTAATCGTTGAAGGTGGTGTATCTTCTTTGGAAGACGGGTTAGAAGGTTGCAGAAGCTGAGATCTAGCGTGATCAACGACGACGTGCTGTGTAGGATGCCCTCCAGATCGGTGTCGGTTATTTTGGTGTGACGCGCCTCCAGTAATTCCAATTTGTTTAGACTTTTGATTGGACCGAATCCTTCCCCGTCTTCACACACCACTTTATTCAACACAAGAGACTTGATGAACGGAAGGTGATGAAGAAAGGTGAGTTCCGCCACACAACAGTCCGTCAAGTCCAGGTCTTCTAGAAGCCGATACGAAGCCAAAACAGAAAAGTTCTGCACTGTGGCGAAGTGGTTCGCTGTGAAATGCGAGAGCAAAAGACTTTGGTTTTTGGTAGGAGGTCTCCAATCAATATTTTGGCGGAAGGACTGCATTGTTAACCGCTCCACTTGGGGGGAAATACTCAAGAAGACGTCGTTCACTAAATCACTCATATCCAGCTCCATGTGGGTCACACCCTGTAGGGAGAGGGCGAACCTCACTACTCTCTCCTCCTCTACCTCACGTAGGGAAATGTATTTTAATGTCTTTCGCAACGGTGCTAGCACGGTTTCAAAGTCTTCCTCGATGTTGTCCATGGAATGATCGGAGGTGTGCAGTGCAAGCACCTCCAGAACTTTGAAAGTGGACAATACCTTAAACAGGTCTCTCGTAAACGGCACCCCCGTCATTACTCTTAAAGAGCGATGCACGCAGTGGTGCTGACGGGGGGAACAACGCCACTGTGTGATGGGACAATAAAAATTATGCACCTCCTCCAGTTGGGGACACGTCAGGAGGGCACTGGCGTCCTTCAATTGTAGACAACGGGTGAGACGCACTACGCGAAGGGACGGGTGATCCTCGAGACCCTTTAAGTTCTCCAACACAAAAGCCTCCACCAAGTGCAGTTCAGTTAATCCCTTGCAGGAACCTTTTTCATTAAATACGCGACAGAAGGAGTACGCTTCCTGAAGATACAACCTGGTGAGGTGGTGGTTTTCAGATAGAAAGTCCAGGTTCACAAGGTTGGTCACCACAATGCTCACCTCCCTCAGTGTGGTCAAACGTTCTTCTACCGTTTCCCCTATAGGAAACAGGGCAAAAAACAGATGCAAGTACATCAAGTGAGGGGTTAAGGACGCGATATTTCCGTTGGCGTAGGAAACGACGAGTTTCTTGGTGTGTTGGGGGAGATGCGTCCACAGCGGCTGGTTTTGCGGGGTGAGCACTGGGGTCTTCCCCAAGCCCCGTGTGCGGACATTGATCTGGTAGAGATGAGGAGCCAGCGTGAGGAGGAGTGGGGTGGTCCATCCCTGGGCGTCGAAGGAGGGAGTTAAGAAGAAATCCATGACGAGCGGAACGGGGCAGCGCTGCAGCCACCACATCACCGCACTCATCACGGGAGGGAGTGGGTAACGGGGGTCGGGTTCGGTATGGAAGGTGACAAAGCGCTGTAGTGTAGCCTTGGTTTGATATCGATGCGAAGCACTCGGTGTCCTCTCCTCCTCCTCCTCCTCCTCTTCTGTAAACGCGAGTAACGGATGCGACCTCCACATCAGGTCCTCCGTCTTTTCAGTCGAAATAGAATCCTGTTGGGTATAAAAAGAACGCTCCACAGTCGACAAAAGATGTTCAGCGTTTTGAGCTCCCACCCCCCCTCTGTAGCGGGTGGATCTGTCCCATTGTCGTGTATCCTCCGTAAGGTGGGGGGATTTGCTTCGGGTGCGTACACGGTAAAACCCCATGAGGTGATCGTCATCTGGAGGGTAATTGGGAGTTCTTTTTAGCCGATAGTCCCTTTCCGAGATCGCTGACGTTTGGGCGTAGGAGTTTTCCTTCACTTCTAGCGTTACGTTCCCAACGGTGAGACCACCGTTGGCGCGTTCACAGTACAGACGAATGGATGGACTCAGGAAAGATACAGCGAGAGGTCGGTTAGCTAAATAATCCAAGGCATTGTAGATTTCAGGGTTCATATAAAATTCAGCAGTAGGTACAAAAAAAAAAAAAAAGAGAGTGTGTTAGTTTTACAAACAAGAAAAAAAAAAAAAGACTGTTTAATTCTAATATTTTCTTGTGTTGTTTGAGTGTTTGTGGTATGAAACTTTGTATAATCTAGGTTTAATAAAAGAGTAAAGAGAAGAGAAAAAAAAAAAGTAAAAAAAATTCAGCTCTACTAACCAAACATGTTCGAAAAAATCCACTCTGTTCAATTCCGAAAAAAAAAAAACACTACTGTGAAAAACTGCCAATTTAGCTTTGATTTTGTTTCAGAAGACGCTCTGCCACTCTATCACAGACCCTTCACTTTCGTTCACCTCCTTTATCGTGAAACGGCGGAGTCGGGTAGCAGTGTGGGAGAGAGGGTCCAGCGACTCCGTGGAAGGGGCGCCACAACAGGCCTCGTACCCCTCCATCGTTCTACAGCTACCCTCCGTCGCTATATTGGCTCCTAATAAGGGAGCAAAGGAAACATTGGAGTCTGGTAGTGGAGAAGGGACGAGGTGAAGCCAAGTATCGCGGTCGTCGTCGTCCTCCTCGCTCTCACTACCACTCTCATCCTCCTCTTCGTCGTTGTCACGGTCGAGGGACTCCGAGTCGGAAGAGGAAGAGGGCGAGGTGTCTTTCTTCGGGTCCTGTGCTTTCCCCCCCTCCTCCCCCCTCTTTATCCGTTTCACCGACATCATTCGCTTCTTTTCTTTTCTCTTTCGTTTCAGTTCCTTTTCAATGCGATCGAGGAGGGATTCATTGCACTGGTACTCACAAATGTACTTTAGTAGGTGGAAGATTCCGTGGAGGGGAGCAAGTCCATCCCCGGTGACCACCACTGGCACTGTATTCTCGTGGTATCTGGATCGACTTACGAAAGCGCGGCTTCCTTTCAGGCCAGCGGTGGACAGGGCGGTGTTCACGGGTACTGAAGAGGAAGAGAAAAAAGGGGGCCGACCTACCACACGAGACACTATCCTCGTCAAGGCGCCAGGTTCCTTCTTTTCCTCCGGGGTGAGGGCTTGGATCCACTCCATATCCACTCCCTGCGCCCGATTCCCGCGGCCTTTCCCACCGCCCCCCTTTTTATACTGTTTTAGCATCTCCTCTTGACGTAATTTTTTTAACATGTAGCGATAGGCACGATACCCAAAGAGCGCTAGAAGTTTTTTCCGATAGACAGGGTCCCTCAGGTCGTACTCCACGGCACAATTTACGACGACACGGGGAGTGGCACCGTCTTGCGTGATGATGTTCTCCACTCCCCCTACTCGTGTAACAGCATGCCGCGTGGTGCTACCCCCTTTCACACGCGCCAACACACAGTTCGACCGGTTCACCTGAATCACTAAGCACTCCTCGGTAACCCCAAAAGCAATGGCGCTCCCCACCACCTCTGACAAGGAGAGAAAGACCTGTTGCACGGCGATGGAGGGGTGAAACAGAAATTGGGCGAGGGTGGTACAGAAGCTGTTAGGAGTATTACTATTACTACTGCTGCTGCTGCTGCTAGTGGTGGTATGTCCACTGGATGACACCCTTGACAGAGGGACCAGGAGCCCGACCTCGCGGGAGCCCAAGTGCGACGCTAAAAGAGCGGCCAGTCCGTTGATGGAGACGACGACGTCCTCGGAGGTGGAAGGGGGAACCAGAGGGCGCGGCTTCTCCTCCGATGCGTTGTGCTCTTTTAAAAATTGCCACATGAGCTCCGTGGTGAGGCTAAAGTCTACCTCGGCGAGGAGGGAAAGAGAGCCGACGTCACTGATACGGATAGTAGACTCACTAATTTGAAGCAATCGTGCCGGACGCTTCGGGGTGGTGAAAGGGGCTGCACTGGGGACTCTATCGCCGTCGGTGTTTGTCATCGTTGAACGGCAGACTCAACGAATGGAAAGCGAAAAGAAAAAGGAAATGTGAATCCGAAAACCAAAAAGGAAAGGAGGAAAATGAATAACCGGCGGGTCGCACGTGGACTGTATGAAGTGTATTTATTGGTGTTTATATGTGTACTTTCAGACACTCTTAATGAAAAGAAAAAAAGGGGGAACAAATAAAAAGAATTCTAATATACACAAGAGCCACACACTCTCCTTGACAAGTTATAATACACATCATTGAGATTGAAACAGAAAAAAAAATTGAAAGGTAAACCATAATAATAAATCCATAAAAAAAGTTAACCAGATGAAGGTACACCAGTTAAACAATAATAGTAAATAAATAAATAAATGAATAAATAAATGAATAAATAGCAACAAACAAAAACAAGCACTTTTGTTTTGTCACTATTTCTTTTAATCTACTTTGATGATAATCTTACCAAAGTGTTTCTGTGCCTTAAGAAGGTGATAGGCATCCTTCAACTGTTCAAACTTAAACATCTCCGGGCTCAGTACCGGGTGGATCTCCGTTGCCTCGCAGAGGTCCATCAACTCCTCAAAGTCCTTACGGGGGCCCACGAGCAGACCTTTTAGTTGCACTTGCTTCATTAGTAGGAGATGAAACTGAAACCCCTCTGGAGGGAACTCCAGACCGAGCACGCCCACCGATGATACGGTGCCGTTTCTACGAGCACAGGCAACCGATTCGTTAAGGGAGGCGGGACCCACCACATCCACGACAAGATCGACACCCCGACCGTCGGGGGTGAGGTTCCTTACCGTTTCCCCCCACTTGGGGATAGAGCGATAGTTGACGCAGTCTGCCTTCTTTACGACACCGAGCTCCACCAACTTGGCGAGTTTCTCGTCACTGCTGGAGGTGGCAATGACACGGCACCCGGAGGCGTGGGCGATCTGGGCGGCCAGCACACTCACCCCACCGGTGCCTTGTACGAGCACCGTCGACCCAGGGCGAAGACGTCCGGACATGTTCAAAGCCTTCCACGCGGTCACACCGGCACAGGGCAGGGAGGCGGCCTCTTCAAAGGACATGTAGGCAGGGATGAAGACACAGTCCTCGGCATTCACCAGCGCATATTGGGCCGCCAGACCTTGAGCGCTTCCCCCCAGCGTGGGCGGTAGGCCAGGACCCTCCATCTGGTCCCCAGCGATATTTCCCACCGCCATGCTCACCGTCACTCGGTCCCCTTTCTTCACCCGACACACACCTTCTCCTACCGCGTGGACGACGCCAGCCCCGTCGGAGAGGGGAATGACATTCTCGAGGGTGCCAAGTTGTAGGTTCTTTTCGGCGATGGTGTAGTCCCGGTAGTTGATGGACAGTGCCTTCATTTGGATCACCACTTGGCCGACACCGGGGGTGGGAATTTTGGTTTCTACCAAATTCAAGGCGTCGATGCCGTCTCCTTCATGAGGTAGTTGCCACTGCTTTTGCATCGTATATAGGATGTTATATTATGAGACAGAAAGAAAAAAGTTATAGTAGTAGTTTACGATAAAGTTACCTAATTTTCGGTGAGGCAAAAATAAATAAGTAAATACGGATGAAGAATAAAAGTGAGGAAAAAGGAGAAAAAAAAGGGAAAAAGAAAGTTCATAAGAAAAACAAAAACAGAATGAGGAGCTCCAATCACAACCGTAAAAGAATAAAATTATCTTGAATCAACCCATAAAAAGAAACAGAAACACCGTTGGTTGCTTCTATCTATTTCCGAATTCTGATTTTTTTTTTCATTTTTTACGAAAAAAAAAAAAACAATAGGCGAACACACAGAACACACATAATACTATTATTATTATTAATAATAATAATATAATTGGTGCTAAATTTACATGATGGTGCAGTCCCCTTCCTTCTTTGTAGGCACGGACCGAATGGTGCGCCGCTCCGCCACCTCTCTTTCTTGTCTACTACTCACTACCTTCGCGACGCTTTGGTCAGTAAGATCGATATCGTACTGCTTCACTACCACCCCACAAAGGTCCGCCGCTATCTGAGTAAACAGTCCATTGACACGGTCGCCAGAGCTGGCCGACACGAAAGCGCTTCCCGTCTCGCCATACTGCTCGAGTACCTTCTTATGGGTGGTCTCCTCCACCTGACGGTGTGGAAGGTCTACTTTATTCCCGACTAAATACATGCGAGGCAGTTGTTTGGGAAGCTCTCCTGGGTTTTTTTCTCCGTGTTCTTTGTAGGCGTTGAACACCGCCTCGCGCCAGTACTCCAGATCCTTGAAGGAGTCGCGGTTGGTGACGTCGTAAACTAGGCACACCGCATCGGCCCCGTAGATGTAATTATTCAGCATGGTGCCGCCAATCTGCTGTCCTCCGATATCCCACAAGTGGAGTTGCACCTCAGGGGTCCCTTTCGGTCCTGGTATCTTTACCTTTTTGGAGTAAAAGTCAAGACCGATGGTTTGTTTATAATTCTGGGTAAAACCACTTTGACAGTAATAGCGAATCAGCGAGGTCTTTCCGACGGCGCCATTGCCGAGGAGAATGACTTTAAACTGAAGTGGTGCATCTTCGTTGTCTGAACTTCCACTCTCCATGACGAATCAGTTGTTTGTTTGTTTGTTTGTTTGTTCTTTGATAATGTAATGATACTCTACCTAATGGTCTAGTTCTATAATGGACTTTCCTTTTCTTTTCCCTTTTCCGTTACGATATAAATGTGATGATTACTAATAGTATGAAAAATGAGGAAGAGGGGACGGAACAGGAAAAGAAACAAAAAGTGAAGGAAGCTAGAAGGACAGACCATGGGCGAAATAATAATAATAATAAAAGAAAATAGTGCGAAAGTGAAAAAAGGGATCTTTTTCCGTCCTTATAGAAAGGAACTATGTGTTTGTTATGCAGGTTTTTTTTTTTCTTCCTTTTGTTGTTCTTCGTGTTACAATCTAATTTGTCTATTGAACCACTGACCAACTTTGGTATGTATAGGTGTGTTAGAGGCAGTAAAGGTTCCGTCGTATCCCTGTACCTCCAAAAAAGAGTAAAACACCAATCAAAATCGATCCTTTTAACGGACCTAGAAACTTGAAAAAAGACACCAACGCGTTCACCAACAGGGAGAGGGAGATGCCAAAGAGAAGGTGGGCCATCAACAGGAATGTCATGAGCAGCAACAGAGCGAGCTTCAAACCGATAATAAAGGCGATAAAGAGAAAACAACTGAGTAGCATACACGTCAGCAAGGCCACCAATTTTTCAAGTATCAGCACCTTTTCCTTCAGTGTCTCAATCTCAATATCTTTTTGGCGTATTGTTTCCCTCGCGACTTCCAGCTGGTATTGAAGGTCCTTTTCTGTTTCGAGTTCTAGAATTTTTTCAGTTCCAACGCTACCACCGCCGCCGCCTCCTCCTCCTCCTGTGGGCAGGGTGGTGCCCTCCTTACCACCACGGGGAGTATTGGAATATCTCTCATTAGCGTTGACGGTGACACCCTCTACCACCACTGATCTATCCTTCTCCTGTTGTTGTTGTTGTTTTTCCTCCTTTTTGACCTCTTTCTCCGTCTCCCACAACAGTAAGCATTCTTCGCCGTAGGAAAGATCCGACCAGTACAAGGATGATTCAGAGGATTGGTCCTTCTTCTTCTCCCCGTCTGGCGGACGTGTGGTGGGTACGAGCACAAACCGCACACGTACTTCACTACCCTTCTTGGAGTTGTTCGTGGGCAATTCCATCTCAAAGGCCCCTGTGAGGGCTGGCTCCGGCACTGAGTCGGGGGAGGCGAGGTAAAGAGAGTCGGCGGTCAGGACGGCGCTCTGCCACTGTTGGGTGTTCATGTGCACAATAAGCGGCTTCAGTATTTCCTCCACCACATTGGAGTGAAAGCTGCGGAGCACACTCACCATGGCGTCAACAAAACGGTGGGTCAAGTAGATGTTCCTCTTATGATGCACCCGTTGATACCGCAGCACATGCTCTAGCTGAAGCAGCACAAATTGTTCCTTTTCCGCTTTACTGTAAGGGACAAAGGGCAAAAAGTAATCCACCCGATTGACGAACGGTTCTCCAAAGAGGGAAATACACTTTTCTTTGCACTGCTGCACATACCGCTGAAGTCGCTTCTCCTTCCCAGAATGGCTGTCGTCCAAGAAGGCCTGCTCCTCCTCTTTAATCAACTCGTCACACAAGTTGCAGGTTAATACAAACGTCGTCTCATTGGTCGAGACGAACCGGTCCTTCTGCTTGAGGGAGCGTAACGTGCCATTCTTTTGAAACGCAGAGAGCCATAAATTTTGAATAGAATCCGCCGTGCTCTTTTCAAACTCATCTAACACCACCACCGCGCTCTTTTCTTTCAAAAGAGCAGAAAGTAGAATACCATCCCCAACGTGGGCAGCGGGGGGATCCACCAGAGAATAAATAGAGTCTCGGGTACAAAAAGAGGGCATATGAATAAAGACCAACTTCCCTTCTGCTTCCACGTCAATGGGCAGAGATGGTAAACTGCTCTCTTGGGAAGGAGGGAAGCCGTGAAGGGCCGTCGCGATCCGCCGTGCTAGCTCCGACTTCCCATACCCGGACGGACCAAAGAATAACAACACGTTGGGCTTTCGTTTTTCGAATACCGCGCCGTTCAAAAAGATACTTTGCACGGTGCGCCACACATGAGGCTGCCCGACGTACTGCTCTCGTTGGTAGTTCCAGATTGCTTCTTCACGGCCAGCGAGAGCGTCGTGAAGTGTGGCACTGAACTCCACTTGATGTTGCGAAAAGGAAAGCAACTTTCCCTGGTAGGAGGTTCCCGTTTTAGCCTCCTTCACTTCCGTAACAGCGTCGAGCTCGTACTGACCGCGGAGCAACTTTTGATTCAAAAACCGCAACAACGGCCAAATCTTTTCGGTGACGTTCTCTTCCATTCTTTCACCCTCCTCCTTGCGATAGGACCGCCTCCAGGATTGCACCGTTTGGGCGAGTTGGGTGAGCACCTGTGACTGGGCAAACTCGACAAACGTGGGCTGTGGGTACTGCACCGCTGCGATGAGCAACAGCAGATAGACGCACAAGATTAGCACAGGACGCTCCCGGAGACTCTCCGGGTCCTTCTTCTCGGCGGTGGAGGTGGTAGAGGTTTCCTTTTCGGTCGAACACACTCCCCTGTAGATGGAAAACAACAAGGTTCTAAACTCCTTTTCGCTTTCGTTCTCTTTTAAACCAGCGTGTTCCCCATTGTTCTTTTCCTTCTCCTCACGGTGGTGCTTGCGGATTGTTAAAAGCAGATCGTAAAGTCCTAGCACCTCCGACCACACGTTGCTATCGGGGCAGCTGGAACTTGAAAATATTATACCGCTCCTTTTGTGCTTGGAGGGATCGGAAGAGGAAGAACGATTCCACTGCTGGACTCGATTTTTTAAGGAAACAGCCGACTTCCAAAGCATCTTTCGTTTACTTCCCTTCTGGTTTTGTGTAGTGATGTGCTGCTGCTGCTGTCGCTGCGTTCCGTGGTGTACCTCCTGAGCGGTCACACACTCCTCGTCCTCCTTTTCCTTTTCATTCTCCTCCTCCCCTTCCGATTCCGGTGGGGTCTGCCAAGAGATACCTTGCATGACCTCCAACAGCCCCTCACACTTGTCAAACAATAAGGCATCCCCTTTCGTCTCACTATTCTCCTGCAGAGACGCCAGTACTCCCTTCACCCAGGCAATCGCATGCACGGTTAACACCACCAACGGCTCGTTCAGGCTTTCTTTCTGGATACGTTGACTGCATAGTTCAGTAGGACCAGCGGTATTGAAGAGCACTTCTCCACTCTTGGGATTTCGTTCCTCCTCCAACGACCCTAAAAATGCTTGCCACTCGACATACGATAGTTGGAATCCCTCCTGATTATTGCTATTGCCCCCTCGTCGGTCGTCGGTGGTCGTGCTGTTAGTCGGTGGTAGAGGCACTAATTCCCGTTGTTTCCTCTGTACCTGTTCTTCTAGAGACTCCTCTAATAGCTGAGACCACTCTAACGAGGTAAAGAGCACCTCTTGTCTCGACAGTCTACTTCCCATTCTCTGGTAAGTTGGTTCTGGTTACGAAAAAAAAAAAAGAGAAGACGAATAAGATAATACAGGTGATGCTTTCTATTTAACCAACAAAAAAAAAGTAATTATTATTACAGTTATTGTGGTGGAAAAAAAAAAATTATGACATAGATATATACAAGTTCATCGTGATCGTTCACACTAGCGATGGAGTTAGGGTATTTCCTCCGATCTATCACTTCCTCTTTCGACAGTCTTAACCCCTTCCCCGTTCACAATTGTAGTATGCGTGTGTGTGTGACGTTATTTTACATTAATACCAGTGAAGTCCCGCCGCAGGTGGATCCCATGTACACCTTCTCTCCCCCCCCCTGACGCAGAGGTAAAAAGACAAAAAAAGAGAAGAAGAGACCATCATTATTTCTACTTTTTCTTCTTTGATTTGGCGCTGCTCGATCTATTTTTACTGTCGCTCGTCTCCTTCTGTAGTGCCTCCTGTGCCTCCCGTACCGCTCTTTCCTTCCTTAATTGCTCTTTTACCGATTCCTTCTTCTTTTCCAACTCTCGCGTCGCCGCTTCCAATGCGTACGCGGCAAGATTGTAGTTTTCTTCTAACAAACGAGCTCGCTGGGACTGCTGTCGCACCTTCTCGGTGAAGGGCACCAGCTCGTTGATTTCAAAATAGAGCCGTTTAGCACGTAGTTGACACAATTCCTCCCACACTACAGCGGGGACGTCTTTCGGTTTCGTAGGGGACTCGGTTGAAATAAACTGTCCCAATAAAAAGGAAATAGAGGCCCCTTCGCTTGTGGAGGAGCGTGCCTCGCCGTCCTCGATGGAGGTATCTGTGGGGTGTCCCTCCTCGCCCTCTATCAATGGATCTGTCGGCTCTCTAGGGGCTTTGACCAGCAGTGGCTTCAACTCCTCCGCACAGTCGCTGTGATAAAAAGTCGAGAGAAGATGCGATATCTTTTGTAGTTTTCGCTCCTCTGGTAGTGACTTGGCCGCTGCGTCCAGCGCGGCGAACAGCTGCTCTTTTTTCTGTGCCTCGCCATCCATGAGCTCCCCCGTCGCGTCGGCGTCCGCGAACAAGGAGACGCGTTCACTACGGGAGCTGGTAGGACGACTCGACGCCTTTTTACTCGCACGTCGCCCGGCAGCAGAGGTGGGTTTGCTTCTCCCGGATAAACCCTCTTTATCTTTTAAATACTCGTTGTAGTTTCGTTCTCTTTTTATTTTAAATTCGGAGAGGTTCATCTTAATGAGGCAGTTTGCCTCTTCTTCTATAGTGTACAGATCTGCTACCCCCTTTTCTACTGCCGCGGTAAACTCTTGAAGCGCAAACGTGCAACCGGATATTTGCTGAGAAACCAACAACACCCGCGACGACCACTTATTCTCGTTGCGTAAACAATTTTGCACCTCCTCGTGTTGCATCACCTCCTCTAAGAGAGCACCGTCTTCACCATCCGCGCCACTACCACCACCGGCATTGGATTTCGGCCTTCCTCTTGCGGACATCAAGTAAGGAAGAACGGTGTTTTCGTTTGATTTTTTTTTTTTTTGTACTATCCAAGTACCTTTTATTTTATTTGTTTTTCTCTACTAGATTATTTGTACACGGAAAAAAAAAAAGGAAGAAGAAAAAAAATAAGTCATTCGTCTGTTCAGCACCAGTCATTCAACTGTAGTAGATAGAAAAAAAAAACAAAAGAAAAATGAAACGCAAAGAAGTAGAGCAATAATATATGACTACAGTAGCAATAAACATACAAACAGAAAACGTTTCATTACACCTGAGCTAGATTGGTTATTATTATTATTATTATTATTATCATTATCATGGTACGATAAAGAAATCCATTACCAAGGCCACCACTCCGGTTTTGTGGAAGTATTACCGGTATTGGTTTCATTCCACACGCCTTCAATCTTTTCCGCGATGGTGCTGAGCATGTCACTCCCCGCGAACTGTTGATAATTCATCGGGTTATCGCCTCCGCTTAAAAGGGTTTCTTTTTTAATGTCGGTGCCGAAGTAAGAGGTCCAGATCTGGATGGGGATATTCACTAAATCTTCCGCGTTGTCCGCGTAGATGCACCGGCCGCAGTTTCGTTTACCCGTGTAATCTCCTATACACACGCCTTCCCCATCGCCTTTAAACAGACACTTTTCCATGCCTTCCTTCTCGTCGTATTTGCAGGTGGGAACGAAACCAGTTTTGGCGGGTCGGTTGACAGTGGTGGTTTCGATGATATCTATATACTGACTACAGTAATCCACGGTGGGGTCCAGCTCCGCTGCAGGAGGGGTCTCGGAAGGGGTCTCCGACGGGGCCTGTGTGGTAGTCTTGGAGGCAGCGCACTTTGCCGCGTTGTAGTCCGGGTTCAGCATCGTAATGACATTATCGGTAGTCTCTTCGAAATAGTTAAACGCCCCGCGGTACATACCAATCTCAAGGATAAGGGTATCCACCACCGCCACCGACAGCGTCGTGTCTCCGCAAAGAGTGGTGTCATTCACCGCGACGAGGACCGCGGAGGAGGAGTTGGCCTCGGAAGGGATAAAAATAGAGTCCAAGTTACCGAAACCAAACACGCGTAAATACTTTTTGGTCATATTGGGCACTAGGGTGTATTTCTTATCCACCAGCTTGGCCGACGTCAGTGCTCCCGCGCCGTTGAGGGAGAAGGATTGGAGATAATCCACGAGAGGGCAGAAACCGTAAGTCGTATAGTTCTGTACCACCCCCTCCACAGTAACATAGTTTTCTTTTGCAATGTCCAACATGAAACGAAGGTTGATGGGGGAGTGACGACGGCAAGGAGGGCTGCCCCATGGGGAGCACTTGGTGGCGGTGTTGCAGTTGACCGTCTTGCCCTGCACCACCTCCGTCTGCCCTAGCCACAGTAACAAGAGGCACAGAAGCGCAGTACCCCTGAAGCCCCACATATACATACAGTCTGTTCTCTCTTCTTTTTTTTTTTTTAATGAAGTAGTAACAATAGTATTATTATTATTATTATTATTATTCAAAAGAAGCAGAAAATAGGATGCTTGAAAGTATTTGAAGAAACGTTAGGAAATGAAAAGCGTAATAATAATAATAACAGAGGTGTTATCTAAATCGGATGGAAGGTTTATATATATATATATATATATAGATCTACAAAGAATAAACACAAGAAGGAGAGAGAAGGAAGAGAAATTAAAAGGAGGAGAAAAATAAAACACCTTTGACTATCGTTGGACAGATTTTTGCATTTCAACACACACACACACACGTCAAAAAAAGAAAAAAATCTAACCGTAATAAAAGCAAAATAGATAAACAAGTCAAACTAGTGCGAAGATTACAGAAATAAAAAATGACAATTCATAATCTTCATCACCTGTCTCAAAAATAGTTGCTGTGACGGTGGGTGGGTGTCCTGTTAGTAAACTCAGACCCCTCTCACTCACTGTTGCTTTCGTTCTTGGTATTCTTCTCGTGCCTGGTTTAGCTTATCAAACTCTTCGGGTTTGATCACATGTCGCTTCCCGCAGTAGGCACACCTCACCCCTAGCACTTGTGTCTCCAGCTGCTCCAGCGTCTTTTGAGCCGCTTCGGTCGCCTCGCTGTCTTTATTCTCTTGTGCCGAAAGGACCTTTCGACAGCCCTCCGCCTCCTCCAGCGCCGCTCGCTGTTCCCTCTCCAACGACTCCACCACCTCACCCGGGGCGGCGATCAGACTGTTCAGAATGTCGTGGCGGGAGCAGCGACAGAAGAAGTCAATCCCTGTCCGACTGGACTGGTCCCCTTGAAGCGAAAACTGGATATGGGCAATGTTTAGGTGCTCGCGTAGGGGTTGTATACGCTTCTGAATCACTGTCAAGTCCTTCTCTGTGATGGTGCGCGCCTTCTCCGCCGCCGCCAACGACCCCTCCCAGTCCCCAGACACCAATGACAGCACCGACTGACACACATTGTGATGCGCCTCTAGATCCCCCATAAATTGGGCAAGTGGGGATTTCCTCTCGCCGGAGGTATGGGGATCGCTATACCACGCCGCAGTAGCAGCGGTCAAGGCTACTTGGATCTGTTTAATGTCCGCCTCCAACTTCGCCCCTGCAGCGAGAGGGGTCAACAGGAGACCGAAGGAGTGTTGTAGTAAACCGTCCCGGACCGCCTCCGCGGAGCTCCACGTGCTTCCCGCTTCCCCTGTAACGCCAGGACGGAGGGAAGTAGGGCACCACACCAACGACGGTACGCCGTCCGATGCATAACGAGCGTTATACCCCAACAAGGAGAGGTTATTATAAAAGTAGTTAAAGTACTGCTTTATCAACCGTAGTGTCTTCTCTGTGTCGGCGGGGTTTGGCGACGACGAGGTAGAGTGTTGAAGCACCATCTCCTGAAGTTTACTGAAAGAGGGCAACAAGTTCAAAGAGATGCCACTAGGTTCGCCCTTCTCCGCAGCATCCTCGGCCTCACAGACCAGCGTCGCGAGGTCCTGGCTGGTTAACGAAGTAAACTTTTGCTTCTGCTTGTACAACACCCGGTCCACCTTCATGGACTGTGCCAGCTTGAGCACCACCTCCAGTACAGAGGGAGTGAGGTTGGTTTCCTCGGTTAAGGTGCTCGTGATGGATCGCTTATCGTGGCCGTCGCTCACCACTCGGGCGCGACACTCCCCCAGCCCCAACGCCTCACACAAGATCAAATAGTCCACCTCCTCGGCGTCGCGGTGGTTCTCAAACACCTCATTTCGATGAAAGCGGAGCTCCACCCGCTCCTCCCCCTCCTGCTGAGCGGCCAGTAGATTGACCAAAGACAGCGCACTTCCTGTGAGCTCCACGGTTTCTTTAGAGCTTTGGGCCAGACCGTGTCGGAAGAGAGTTTCCGCCAATAGCTGTTTATTCTGCACAAACGTAAAACGAACCAGTCCATCGGTGGAAGGGACTTGGAGGGACAGGTCTTTGGTTTTGAGTCGGTGTAGGACCGCCTTGTTGTCTACCCCAGTAGAAGCAGCAGAGGGGTCGGAGCTGACCGAGGCAGACGGAGGAGAGGGCGGTACGGTAGAGGCCCGCAGTAACAAACTACCACGAAATAGGTTGCGGTGCACCACACGAGTACGGAACAACATGACTACCTATTAATATTATGATGTATAGAAGAGTGGAATATAAATATTAAGCTAAATAAATGAAGTTGTTTTCTTCTTGTTTTAAAATAATGATTAAAGAAAAAAAAAAGCAGGGAAAAGTCAAAATAGGATTATTGTAGTGCAAAGCGACGAAGAAAGGAGAAAAGAGGAAAAGATAAAAAGTATATAAGGATGCGTGTGTGTACTTACTGGTTAAGCTTAGAAAGATTGAGTAGAATGGAGAATTTAAATAGTAACCCCAAAAGAGCTCTCCTTATACGACGGCACCGTCGTCGACATCCAATCCATCGAAAGAATAGGAAGTAAATTCATCCAGGTCAACTTGACTAACGCCACGAAGAAGGCTGCCGCACAAGAGGCGATATAAATGAGTTTAGCCGTTCGTACAGCTCCCTTAATTTGATTATCCTTTTGGGCTTCCTCCTCAAAAGGGGCGAACGTTTTATTCACCCCAATAATATTCGTCAAAGGGGTCACCACCGCCGATCCGACAAACATGATGGAGAACATGGAAACATCGTTGCCTACCATCCACATAAGAAATAAATTCATGGGGAGCTGTTGAATCGGCTGCAGACGGATGGAGTTGAGTTGGTAGTTTACCCTTTGTCGTGTGATCTCCAGCTCCGTGGGTTGACTAGGGGCGTTAGCTTTTCCTGCAGTACCCTGAGGACTGACGGACATTTATTTATTTATTCTTTTTTAATGGGTGTTTCTTCTTTACGAGGGTATTGTCGATCAGAAAAGGTAAAAGAAAAAAAGGGGGAGGTACGAAAATTGGGTAAACTTGATTTCTTTTTTTTGCGTGGTGGTGATTGGATTGTTTACTCCTTTACTTACTTTATTTTTATCGTTACATTTTTGGTACTCAGAGGTTGGGTGAAAAAATGAAGAAAAATACAGATAAACAAATAAATAAAAAAGCACGCAAAAATTTATTTCTTTTTATAAACTTTTTTTTTCTTATTTACGATTTACCTTTTTTCTTTCTTTTTCTTTTGCTAACTACTAATATAACAGTTCATACTACATGATTTCTTTCTCTTTCTTGTTTTTTTTTTTCCTTTTTACTCCGTAATTGCTTTACTACAATTCTAATTCTCTTTTTTTTTTAATTACTAATGTCTTTTTTAAAACGGCCCAAAGCGCTTCACGCCGGGCACCTGATCCAGCGAGCTGCTATATCTATACTTCTGAGGTCCTACCCAGAAGAACCAGAAGAGAAAGCCAAGAAACGCCCCAAAGTATCTGGCGCCCTTAAAGTCACTCACCATGATGACATCATCGATAGTGTTACGGAAGCGCCAACGCCCGTACCGCTTCACGTTCATAAAGTTATTTGCCCAGCTACCGAAGCACAGCATGCAGGCGCCACACATGATGCAGCTGCCGACGAGGGAGACAATACTATGGAAGGCACGGCGACTGGTGAGAGCGGTGGAGGAGGGGGTGACTAGAGAAGAAGGGCGGTGGAGGGTGGTGGAAGTAAGAGAACGACGCAACATGGGTGGAGGATTGTTGTTTCTTTTTTATTTATTTATTTTATAGATAGATAAAAAAAAAAAAAGAAAATGGCTAGAACTACTAATTTAATTTACTTTCGGAAGGAAATTACTTTTTTGTTGTTGTTGTTGTTGATTTCCTTACAGACGAAAGTACTGCTATATTTCTAATTTCACAGAGTAACTACTATGACTTTGCAAAAAAAAAAAATAATAATTCGAATATTAGTAAAACAGTTAAACTGTTCCTTTGCA
The DNA here is from genome assembly GCA_019695575.1 of Angomonas ambiguus. Taxonomy (NCBI): domain Eukaryota; phylum Euglenozoa; class Kinetoplastea; order Trypanosomatida; family Trypanosomatidae; genus Angomonas; species Angomonas ambiguus. Next base: position 71,852 of record JADNSB010000012.1, on the reverse strand, counting down.
AATTCAAACTTGAGTGTCGTAAAGAAAAGATAAAGAAGCAAAAGAAGAAAAAAAGAGGGCCGTGAATCACAACAGTAATAAATAAAGATACAACAAATACACACACGCAAAAAATAATAATAATGCTAATAACTCAAAGAAACATAAATAGTAGATGTGTTTTTTTTTTTTTTTGCTCATATTATGATTTACTATATACTGATATGTTTAGCAGAGCGGAGTTACACTTTAGTAGTGTGAGAGGAGGGGTTTCTTACCGATCGAAACCACTTCCCCGTGTAGGGGAAGCAGTCGTAGGGACAGAGGGGTTCATTTCCTGTTCATCCTGGGAGGAACGTTGCCCTGGAGAGAAATCTTTCTTTTTTCCACGGTGGAAGGGGGGATGGTGTTCCGGCGGACCTCCTCTCCCACCACCATGACGCCGTGGTCGATACTCCTTTTTATTATTATTATTATTATAACGACGCTGTTTATTCCCTCCGTTTGAAGACCACGAAGACGATGGTCGTTTCTTTTGCCCTTTATATTGTAGAATAATGGTATCAAAAGAGTGCCCCATCGCCTCCACCTCTTGGGCCAGGGGCAGCAGCAAACGCTCCGTAGTGGGTAACTCCTTGACCGCAGCGGTAGTGGTAGTGGTAGTAAAAGTAGCAGAAGAGCGTCTATCAGTGTCTCTACTCCCTTTTCTTTTATCGTTGAACAAGTTCCCGCGCTTCTCTTCAATACAGATATAAAGCGGGATACAATAGCGGTCTATTTGGTGGTCGTGGCGCTCCGCCGTCTTCTGTGTCGAGGAACGACGACGGTGGTGGGGAGGAGAGGAGCTGCTGTGTTGGGACAGAAATATCACCGCTTTCGAGACCATATAGCTCCAAAAGTCTTCCGCGGTCAGTAAATTCTTATTATTATTGTTACTCTTGTTATTATGGGGGTGGGATGGCTCTGAGGGAGGTCGCAGTCCGCCCCACGACGACACATCGGACTCGGAAGAGGGTTGCCACGACATCGCTGACGGCGGTGAAGAGGCGGTAGAGTAGAGATCCCCGTCAGGACGTGGGGAAAGTGTGTAGGGAGGAAGTCGGGCGAGGGCGTTGATAATCTTTATATAATGATACGAGTTGACAAAGTATTTATCTCTCGCATAGAGGGCGTTGGCAAGACTCCAGCTAGTGGAGGTCAGAAAACTACGATGGGCGGTGGGGCTGGTGCGATGGGCGTTACTATCCGCAGAATGGGGGTTAGGTTGGCGAAATAAGCTTCGTACAGCAATACGAAGGAGAGAGAAACACTGTACCAGCGAGGTAAACTTTAGTTCTCCTTTCTTTTGAACGATGCACTCGAAAAGGTGTTTTACCAGCATCGTTTGTGTCAGCATTATGAAGTTGGTTTGGGGGGAATTGGATTTATTATTATCATTATGACTATTATTCCAACCCGCACGGTTCGTCCCGCGATTGGAAGAGTGTTTGGGGTAAAATTCCTTTGACGAAGAATCAAAGTGCAAATCATACTCGCGAGCTACCAAGGCGAAGAAGCTGTCGTTGAAACCACTGCTCCTAGGTTCGCTTCCCTCCTCCTGCTCCGCATTTTTGACCCTCTCCTCGTCTAATCGATCAAATAAACTTTTATTTCGTTCTAGCCAGAAACTAGTACTGACGTGTTGTTCTAGATCCAGTAGCATCAATACCTCCAACGCCCCCAGTGCGTCATCCGCGGACCCCAAGAAGGAGTGTCTCGTGAGTCTTTGCGAAGATGAAGGTAAGGTGTCGTTTCCGTCTTCCGTGAGAAGCGGTTCCCTCCCCATCAAGGCAGCAAACCCACTGCCGTCCCTCGCCCTATTGACTTTCTCTTCTTTGGGGGATCTGGTAGAATAGGGGGCTTCCATATCTTCTTCTTCTGGTTCACTATCCTTCTCCTGAGTTTGCTGTGGTTGTTGTTGTTGTTGTTGTTGGTGGTGCTGAGAGTTGATTTTACTATCGATAAAAAAGAATACGATACGGTCTAGAATGATGTCAGCTAACTCCCTTTTGTGGTACTGTATCTCAGAGGAGTGGTCTTGGTCTTCTTTTCGTTCGTTCTTTTCCATGCTCTGTCGCTGAAGCAGTGCTTCCTTCTCTATTCGGGTGATCTCGCGGGTTACAAAGTGGAGAATCAAAAAAGTATCTTTGCTGCTCAGCGTCACCAACTCACTATTATTGTAAGGAATGGAGGAAGAATACGAACTATTATTAGGATTAGTAACGCTTTCTCCAACACTACGTCGATGCACATTGAGCAAACGAATAATACTCTTGACTGCAGAAAAGGGACAACGGAGGCGATGATCGGAGAGCCCATTTGCTGCGATAAAACTGAAATCACGACTTTTGAAAGTATAGCTATACTGACGGGAACGTTCGCCTTTACGATGCTGGTGGTGGAAGGAAGAAGAAGGATAGGAAGGTGCCACCTCCTTTTCAAATAAACAGTGCGAGACCGCATCTTCAATGTTTTCATTCCAGAAGCGTACAAATTCACTTCGTTGTCGATTTCGCTCTCGTATACCTTCTCTTTCCCGCCCCTCTGGATTGGTGTCTGGGTTATGAGTATCCTTCGTAAGGTCTTGTGAATACAGTTGAGCGTTTACGAACCCATAGAGCATTTGATACCGCTTACACTCGGATAAGAATTGGGTAAGAGACTGAATGGGAGGGGAGTCACTGTGGGGAGAAGGAGAGGGGGCTGTCCTCTCCTCTATCTGGTGTTGCGAGCGTACTTGATCCAGCTGCTGCGTAAGACGCACCTCCACTTGCCTTTCCTGCTCCTCCCGCTGACCTCGAGGAGAGGCGGTGGTGTTGCTATTAGTATTGGGGTCCGTCTGCGCGAGGTGATCCCTCTCTTCTTTTAAAAATTGCCGCTTCAACGCCTTTTCTCCCGTTGCTATATGATAGGCACTACGACGGGCTAGGCGGGCACGGGAAGGGGTGGAAAGGAATCGTACCCCTGAGGGGAAACGGAGCCTCTCGTACCACGACCACGTCCCTACCACTGTACGTATTACTTGCCGTCGCCTCATACAGAGGAAAAGAGTACTTCTCTGTGTACAGGAATGCGATAAGAGAGAGAGAGAGAGAGAGAAGAGGAAGAAAGAAAGGTAGAAAAAAAAAAAAAAGCACCACTATAAAAAAAAGAAAATGTTTTCAGGAATTTGGAACAGGATAAAAGAGGGAGAACTAATAATAATAGTTTTAAAAAAAAAAAACGGTTTCCGATGCGTGTGGATTTTTGAAAGTATTCAAATACGCACTTCTTGATAATTAATAATATTATTATTCATTAAAATGAATAAAAGTTAGTACTCTCCTCCTTCTTCTCCTCCATTCCAAAGATCGTACTACTACTGGTCTTTTTTCGCTTCAGCTACGGCAGGAGTCTCGGTTTTCGGTTGAATACCCTTTCGTCGTGAGGCAGCCAACATGGCTTCCTTTTCCGCCTTCTTCTTCTTCCCTTCCTGGCTCGCTTGATACAGCTGTAGTGCGAACCCCACCAAGGCGATGGCGAGCATGGAGTGCCGCATCCAGGCGGGTATCTGGTTAGGATGTCGGTTGTACACCTCATCGTAGGGTAACGCGTAGGCGTGCAGCCACAGTGTGTCCTGTAACGTACGTGCGGGGGCAGTCTTCTTTTCCCCTTCCCCTTCTTCCTTTACGGCTTCCGAAGGGCGGAAGAATTGAAGGGAGAGGGTGAACTCAAATTCACTAAAAAATTCGACGCTGTAACTGAACTTTGGTACCTCGCCGCCGACGACACCTGTCGACCAGCGCTGTAATCCCTCCACGTCCATCAGTGGGGTACCGTGTAGCACAGAGGCGGTGGAGCGGCCGCCGCTGCGGTGAACCTGAAACTCTATCGTCTCGAAAGGGTTCACACTCCCCTCCTCTAACTGGGCCTTGAACTCCTCCAGCTCGGTAGGGTTGGCAGGGGGGTAGTAGAGGTGGAGGAACCCCTCGTTCGCGTCACTGCGCTTCAGCTGGAGTTCCAAATACAGAATAGAAGGCCGTAGGTGTTCAATGACATCGTTGAGTTTCTTCTTTCGTTTTGGGTCGGTGACGTCTAACACATACAGTTCCTCCTCGTTTTGTTTCTCGCCCTTTGCAGGGAGAGGGAGAAGTTCATCCTCGGCCGTACGGTCGCGGTTAAAATGAGGGAGGCGTACGGGTGCCCCTTCCGTCGTCGAAGGGTATACCGCATTGTTATGGGGCACCAACTCTCCGGTTAACCGCTCCTTGAAGGAGACGGACTGACGAAGCCGTAGAGTGGCATTAAAGGTGCCGTAACGAGTGGAGATGACACTGACAAAAAAGTTTTGACCCAACATGCTCTCCAGTGGGGGTAAAGGGGACTTATTGTTTTTATCCTTTCCGTTCGCTCCCGCACCGCTATTTAAAAGTTCCTTTTCTTTCAACTCGCGTTGTTTTTGTTCTACCTCTTGCATCAACGCGTAAGGGTCCGCGGCGGCGGCGGTGGCGATGGTGAGTAACAACAGTACTCCGACACAACGAGAGACTAACAGCAGAGAGGATTGTCGTGTCATGCTATTTTCGATAGAAGCCGTTTTTAAGTTGTGTTTCACTTAAATACTATACATAGGAAAAAAAAAAAAGAAGGAAAGATAAAAACAAATATTTTGTTGAAACCTATATTTTCAACGGAATGAATACAACGTCAACAACGAAAAACGAAAAAAAAAATATGCTAACCAATATCGAAAGCAGAAAGAGATGCAAAAAGACCTTAAAAGTCTATGGATCTACTTTTTCTTTTCACACAAAGACGATCATCGAAAGTTGATTAGATAAATAAAGAGAGCAATAGAAAAACAGAAACGGTATTATGATCAGAGTTAAAGGGTTCTTTAATAAGCTTTTCACACCAATAGGTCAAAGAACACTCAGAAAATTATCAAAGTTTGTTCATCCTGTATAAAGTAAATATGAAAGAAAAAGAACAAGCAAAACATAAAAGAAGGAATAACAGAGACTATACGAAAAGAATGAATGAAAGCAGAAATAAGCAAGTAATTTACTTCTATAGATAATTATATCAGAGTTAAAGGGTTCTTTAATAAGCTTTTCACGCCAAAAGGTCAAAGTACACTCAGAAAATATCAAAGTTCGTTCATCCTGTATCAAGTAAAGGTAAGAAAAATGTATTTTTCATTTTATGAAAGGAAAGTAGACTCTTGCATAGGCTTTGAACCTCTTTTATTACTTTTAATAGAACAAAATGGCCTTCGAACTATGCTTTTTTAATATTACTACTATTAACCACTACACCTATATATAATAAGAAATTATTGTCGTTTGTGTTTTACACGTACATACCTAACTATATATATACAATACATCGATCAGTGGGGTGGAGAGGTGTTCTCGCGCCGACTTGATGATTAGTAGCTCACCAGGTGGAAGAACTCTAACCACGATTTTCGACGCTATTTTCTACATGAAAAGGAGAGAGATAGAGAGAGGGTGCGAATGGTAAGAAGATTTACTCCCCTTTGATAATTATTGCTATTATTACTATTGTTTGAACTTTAGTTTACTGTAGTGTGTAAAAAAAAAAAAAGCGAGAAAGGTAAAAGAAAAATAACTGTTAATTTTTGAATCGAACCAACAGAAATCTTTTCATTTAAATTCGTTTACGTTGATACTATTTTTATTTATTTTTGGTAGTTTATAGCGGGAGGAACTGTTTTCCTGTAAAATACATATTTTTATGGGTTTGTCTTTGCCGGATTTAGGCACAACGGCGCTGCAATAAAACAAGCAAAAAAAAAAAAACGCTAATAATAACATCAAGAGTAATACTATGAACAACTTCCAAGCTATATTGCTAGTTGTCTTTGCCGTCACGCCATAGAACAGCAAATATAGTATACCTTTTTCGTTTCATTTTCCTTTTCCTTTTCTGATCTCCTCCTCGTATTTCTTTTTTTTTTTTTTCATCCTTTACTTTTAGATTTATTTCCCTTCTTTTTTTTTATTATTGTTTATTTGTGTGTGTGTGTGTGTCCTTCCTCCATTTCCTTTAGTCCCATCCACGTATCCGAAGGGGCACGTTTGGTCTTCGCTCTGCACCTCCACGACTCCCTCCGTTACCGTTACCACCACCTCCGCCTCTCCACCACGACGACAAGGAGGAGGTCTTTCCCTGTGTTGGTGGATGTACACTATTACTACTTCCCATCAAGTAAAAGGTGACATCTCCCTCCTCCTGCTCCTTCTTCTCTCCCTCCTCTCCGGCTTCGCGCTCCACCCCTTTGTAAAAGGAAAAGAAGGAAGGGGCGATGAGGTGAAGCGAACTGCCCTTTATCTGACACGGAACCGGTCCTAGTTGCAGTACCACCTCCCGCCACGAGGCTCGCAGAGTACCACCACCACCAGCACCAGGATAAAAGGAAAGAATAAACAGTTGGAGCGAGGTGGTCGGGAGAGGAGAGGTGGAGCAATCCCAATGGGCGGCTGTCAGGGGCGAGGACGACTTGGCCCACTCCCTCCCCGTCAGTACTACCAGCTCTTCCCGGGGGGTGAGATCGATGACCGCACTCCCAAACGTGTGAGGCGGTGGAGGGCCGGGTAGAAGCCGCTGTGCGTTAGGATGATGAGTCTCTTCTTCCTCCTTAGAGGGGGCGTGTACCCAGTTCAATGGTCTCCAGTAGGAGTGGTCGCTGGTAACGGGATTAGGGCTGTGGGGGGAGGAGGAGACGGTGGCGGCGCCTTGGTGGTCGACAAAGGCCTGTCGGAGATCGCCCGGGGATAACACCAGTAGGCTACGACGACAGCTCAAGTCCTCCTCCTCCTCCTCCCTGTCCTCGTCCTCCTCTTCACCCTCCCTTGTATTCCGGTGCTCCATCACATAAAGACCACCCACACACAAAGTGGTGCCGTCGGAGAGAGAAGTGAGTTTGTGAAAGGATCGTCGCTGTGGGAGATGCCCTATTCTACAAGCACTAACCGCTGCTGACGATGACGACGACGGTTCCTCCACAGGTAGAGCACGGGGGTAAAATAAAAGATAGCACTCGGAGCGGTACTGCTGTTGCTCGTCACAACCCCCTGCGATCAAGACGACGTGATGGGAGGAACGCTGAGGGGCATTCCCTTTCCCTTCCCCCTCTTCTTCAAAAAAGTAGTAGAGCTCCAAGCTGTCGTGGAAGGCACGGACGGGTAGTACTTCTTGCTCCACCGCAGTCAGCCGCCACTCCCTCGGCCTAGACGATGACGACGACGCAGTGTGGTCCACTTCCACCGCCCAAAGGTTCGTCTGGCTACTCCCCAAGGTACCACCGGTGTAACCGCCGTATAATAGGAGAGTGTAACGACAGCAGTAGGGCCGCTGTCCCACACCCCTCTTCTTTTCCTCCTGCTTCTCTTGCAGGGGCATCAAGTCTGTGAGGGTGCAGCCGTAGAGAGGAGGGGGGCTCCTCTTGGCTGTGTTTATCGTGGTACCGTCTGTTGGTCCAGCACCCGACACACTACTGTACGGGGAAACCGCCACCACGTTCTGCCCGTGGTGTCTAAACGAGTTCTCCCCTTCCTTTTCTTCTTCCTCTTCTTCAGCCAAAAAGTGGCCAGCCTGATAACATTTGAGTCGGTTATTGCTGTTGGCTTCCAAGTACTGTGGGGAAATATAACAACTCCGTGGATGCGATCCGTTGCCGGAGTGGTGTTGTCTGGTGTGTCCACCCAGCATGGGAGCGTCGACGCTACCCGACGATGGACAAGGGGGACGTGGGAGGGTGAGATGGAGCATGTTGTGAAACTTGTCCCTTAACGCTTGAGGGTCATCGGAGGAGGCCGTGTGGGTAGGGTGGGGGAGAGGGGACTGAGTTAGTAGCACCTCGTCGCACACCGCAGCGGAGCCGCCGTAGGTGTAAATCATTGGAAACTCAAAGACACTTTGCCTTGGTCCACTTTGCACTTTAGGCGGTGAGGGTGGTGAACTGTGCTTATAGCAGTAATGAACATAGCGAGAGGAAGGGACGGTGGTCGCTCCGTGGTACTGGGCGCAGAAAAGGGCCACTTGGTTGTTATGAAGGTTACTCTCCGCGTTACTACTTTGGGGGTTGTTGTTTTTATTTCCCCCATTCTGCTTCTTTGACTCTTTTTCCTTTTTCTTTTTCTCGCTACTGCTCGTCAGTGCGGTGCTACTTCGTAGGAGCAAATCGGAGATACAGTTTGGCACCGCGTAAAACTGTAGTGGGAAAAAAAAGCGAAGACGTCGTTGAATCATTTCATACAGTAGAAAACACTCTTTTCGGTCATTAATTTTAAGCCAGAAGCGATCATTGTTACTGCAAATGATAAAAATGTTGTGATGAGTCCCCTCCGTGGAGTCCACTTCACCCTTGTCGTTGCCGGAGGAGGCGTAAAAGTAGGAGGAAAGATCGGCAGAAACAATAGAATACCGTTTTCTTTCTTTCCCCACCGACTCACTGACATTTGTGTTATTATTATGAGTACTATTGTCATTATTACTCTTTTCCTCGTAATAGATCAGATTTAAGTTTTCGTACAACCGAAGACGACGTTTGTTCCATTTCCCTTTCCAAAGGGATTTTTTTCTACACACTGTCTCATAAAGACACGGACCAAACAGAGAGTCGTGATGCTGACGCTGATCGGGAGGAGGAGGACTCCCACTGGCAGGGGAGGAGACAAGCGGAGAGGGGGTGGCGAGGGTGTACTGCAGCTGGGTTACTAATATCTCACTCCATTTTTGAAAGTGCTCGCGGTTGTTGGTGCGTAACTTCCAACAGGTACTTTCTTCTAGTAGCCATACGGTAAAGTAATAATAATGAGAGGTAGAATTTCCGGCAGGATCCCCACCATTGTTGTTGTTGCTGCTGTTGTTATCGTTTGCAATGTCAACAGAAAGAACCGTGCCGTACTTTTTTTCAGGACCCACTAGCAAAAAGCCTTCACCATCCTCCCCTTGTGGGGGAGTCGTTAGCAGTGGATCTGGAATACTATACGAAAGACGACTAGCCGAGAGAATAAAATACCGCCTTTCCCAGGAAAAGATGCGCCACTCGCCTTGTTTCTCTAGCCACCCCTGACAGTGATGATGGCAGGAGGGTAAAGAAGGGGTGCGTAAAGGAGTGGGGTGGTCGCCTCTTGATTGGTCCATGGTACTGGGAGTGTCGTCGGTCTCCTGTAGACCCGAAGGGACGGCGTCTTGGAGTACTACAGTGGTGGGTTGCAACATGAATAGCTAAAATAAGGAGGGTAAGTGTGTTCTTTTTTCTTGTTTTTTTTTTTTTTTGCAGCGTTTGTTAGTTTGGTTTAAATGGAATGGGGAAGAAAGAGAGAGACGAAAGAGAAATATTTTTTTGGTCTAGTTTCATTTGCAATTATACAAAAACAAAAAATGTGGAGATAATGAGGTAAATGATTAGCAATAATAGTGTGTGAATAGTAGGCGACAAGCAACACCCCCCAACGACACACACAAACACACACACACACATACCTACTCATTCAATTTACCTAGCAAATGTAACAGCTCGCGATACGTCTCATTACTCCCCCGGTGGGTCGTCTTTGACGTCGCCGATGACGACACACCTGGACCACTTTTCCGAAACGCCAAGCATGCCTTCTCCACCGCAGCCACCTCATCGCCTCCCTCCATCGCGTATTGAAGCAGCAAGGTGTCCTTCTCCTCCTCCGTGAAGGGTTCGTAGGGGGCGGAAGGACCCTCCGACGACGGACGATCAAACTGACGAGGGTCCTTCAACGCGTGACCATCGGTGGATCCACAGAAGGGACAGCCACCTCCACCCTCCTCCCCGCCGCACGTCCCGAACCCTTTGCAACTACCCCGTAACGCTGACACTCCTTTGATCTGATGAAAAGCAGAATCGCCTGAGGAGAGAGTAAAAGGCTTCCCCCGTTGTCGCTGGTATTGCTCCACAGTGGGAAGGGTGCGGGAGAGCCGCTTCCAGTTAATCTCCATAGACAACTCCATCAAGAGAGACTGATACCCTTCGTGACAGCAGTCCAGCAGCGAACTCTCCTCCCCCTCCTTCTCGTTCGGGTGATTAGTTACACGCTGCTGCTCCTTTATATTCCACACAATACCAATCTGATCTGGGTGATCGTCCTCCTTGAAGAGACACAGCGGCTCCGACCGGTCTGTCTGATTGTGGACTAGAAGCACCGACCGGAAGTCAAACGGTGTCGGTCGCCGTGAGGAGTGCCCACGGCTCCGCTGCCGTTGGTGGTGCACCTCCCTAAAGGTCTGATGTAACCGAGGCAGAAAGTCAAGCTCCATCTGAGGGTCCTCCGAGATGACAGTGCGGATAAAATTAATCCCATTACTACTACGAGGCACCTCCGCCTCCTCCACGGGAAGGGGGGAAAAGATATTCTCCCACGCTTGAGTTCGCTTCTCCATCTCGGCAAGGACATTGAGGTTGTTGAGATCGTAGTGGGTAAAACAAGCATGACGACTACGAAAAAGAAGCCAGAGGTCGACGGGGTCGGGTGGAAAGAGGAGTATGTCACTCCAGTCAAAGGTCGCGGGATGGGGCGGGTCGTCGTTACCTTCTTCCCCCGCTCGCGAGGGACTAGATCCAGTAGTGAGACTAAGGCGTTCGGCCATACGAGCCTGTCTCCTCTCTATCAACTCAACTTGTCGTTTTTTGTAATTGCCGGGTAAAAAATGTTCCATTCCGTCTCCAAAACCGTTTTGAGTGAGAGAGGCAATGCCGTCTAACGAACAACGAACAAACTCAAAGGGTAAAAACTCGGAGTACTCGGTGGAAGAGGAAAGCCCGCTATTGACGCCGTGTTCTCGATAGTTCGTTGCATCAAAGGGCTCCCGAAGGGAAAGTTTGGTTAGCAATAGAGAAACACCGCACCACCCACCGAGGGACACCCAGCGCCGCATAGAGAAGTGAAGTGGGTTAAAGATCTACTATCGAAGAATGGGAAGTGTTGAAAAGGCAAAAGAAAAAAAATGGGTCAGTTGAAACTGTACTTTTTCTTTATATATTGATACTTCACCTTTTTTTTTTATGCGAGTAACGTTATGTTTAGTTTTGTTTTAACACAACAGAAGAAATTAAAAAGAGAAAGAGAAAAAAAAAGAACGGATTAAATAGAGCGACAGTAATAGATAAAAAGAAAAACCAGGGGTACAAAACACAAAACAACAGAATAAAAATCCGAGGATTGTGTATATCTGTGTATATCTACATTTCAGTAGTATAAAAGTAGCGCTGCTAGTGATTCACAGGGGGAGGAGATAAAAATGGAACACTTTCTTTTTTTTTTATGGAGGACTAGAACAAAATAGAATTCGTGGATTATTGTTTAGTCCGATGAGAGGTGTTTCTCTCATCCCAATATTCCCTTTTATCACTTCACTTGGAGGCACAAAGAGACCCAAAGGCGACCACCGACCCTCCATGCTTTGAGGTGATGACAGCGTTGTAAATACCGTACACACCCAGTACGACGAGGGAGCCTCCGACAATGAACGCGAGGGCGCCGACGATCAAAAAATTCCAGTTGTTCTCCTTTATCTTTTTCTTAAAATAAAATGTCCCGAGAGCGGTAGAGCACAACCCCACGATAAAGAACACAATCCCATAGTCGACCAGTAACTTTCCTCCCACCAACAATTGCAGCGCGGAAGAAAAGGCGATAAAAAAAGTGGCCATCCCTCCCGTCACTGACGCCTCCGACGGGGTGAGGCCCACCTCGTACAGTACAAACCCTAGTACCAATCCTCCTCCAATCCCCAGCATGGACGCCGCAGCCCCGGCGATAACCGCCACGAGTGGGTAGCGGATCGTGTTATTGGTATTCCAGTCAAACATCAAATACGCGGGCCCCTGTGTATTGTGTATCTTCTCCAGTCGCTGACGCGAGTAGTAGAACAGCACGGCGAGGAGGATGAGGGGAATCAAGAGGCAGCACCAGTACCCAAAGCCGCCACAGGTGGTGTACTGTCGGATGATATTAAAGAATAAAACGGTAAAAAAAGAACCCACATTGATGGCCAGCTCAAACTTAGGGTATTGTTCCTGATCCACCTTGGCATTCTCGGTTTGCTCCGCTTGTCGATGAGAGGCCTCTTCGAGTGTTTCCTTCTTTTCCTCCTCCTCTTCCCCCTCCTCCCTCTTCTCTTTCCCTTCCTCTTCCTTCTCCTCCTTGCGGTTGGGGGCACTGCTCTCCTCCTCCACCGTCACTGTCACTTCAGTAGCCGCTCGATCCTCCGCGTACTGCTGCCGCATCTTTATCACCGTACGGTACAGCACCGTCGCCAACAGCACAAAGAGTAACAGCAACCGTACAAAATCAGGACACACTTTGGAGAGCTGTCCCCCGACAATAGTACCGATGAGACCCAGAGGAAGCAACAGGGACAGGTATTGATAATTGATGAGGGGTCGCTTCCACACCCGCGACGACGACGACGTGTCCCCTTCTGTAAAGTGCTGTTGGATAGCAAAGTACATATTTAGGGTACTCTGTCCACATATAGTAGACTGGGAAAGACCCACAGCGCCTTCCATAGGGATAAACAGACAAATGCAGAACATCGGTACCAGCATACCACCGCCCCCCACACCCGCCACCACCCCAACGGCACAAATCAAAAACGCCAGCACCATAGCAAGGAATGTCAAGAAGGAGAAGTTATCGGAGGAAAAGAAGGACTTGACGCGGCAGGTGCCATCCTTCTCGCTGTTCCCAGAGGATAGTTCACAATACATGGCGGAGGGGTAGCACTGGGTATCGCTGGTACAGCGGACACAAGTGTTGGTGTCCACGTCGCACGACAGGTGACCGCACTGGGTTCGTTGGGTGATGTAGGAACAGCTCTTGGCATTCTCCGTGGATACCGTCGTTAGAGTCGCTGCAACGGTAAAAAAGATTAACCCCGTGGTTCGCCAGAAACGCCGTAGTAACGACATGAGAATAATGAAAGGAGAGGCACGGTATTGTAGTCAAAGTATATTCACTTTTTGTGGTTTCTTCAGCTTATTTATATGTTCAGAAGAAGAAGAAGAGAGGAGGTGAAGAGTAGTGTAATGAAACACTAAACCATACAATAAATGTCGAGGAAATAAAATAAAAAAAAGGAATACCAATCTCCAGAAAAAAATAGTGGATTCGGTTTAAGCCACTTTCACAAGCCCACCAGTACCCCGCAGCAGAAAACGAGGGGGGGGGGGAAGGTAAGTGTGTTGGTGCACTGTTATACAGCTCAGTATAATATTAGATAATATAGAGAAGGAGGGCACAAGGAACAAACAAAAAATATTTGTAGAATTCAAAAAGTAATACGAGGGTCTCCGATTACTATTATTTTTTTTTCTTGAGGGTGCTACGTGTCGGTATGTGTGTGTGTGTGTGTGTGTGTGTGTGTGTGTATTCATATCAAGGACAACAAACAAGACCCCTAACGCATACGGCTTATGAGAGCGTTGAATAATAAAACCGGACCAGGTGCGTCACCTCCTCCTTAGTACATTCCAACACCGTCTTCCAGACCTGATGGAGAGGGGTGCGCTCTATTGGTTTCCGCTTCAACAGCCCCACCGCTGCCTCCAGCTCGGGATACAGTTCCATCAAGGAGTACCGTGTTAGTTCCTTTTCGCTATCAGAAGACCGCGGCGGTGGTCGGTGCTCTGGCGCAGGGTGTACCCTCTCATAGAGTACACGGAAATCCCCCCGGCGGGCACGTTCCATAATATCCAGCCGTTCGCTCATCGTACCAAAGATGCAGTACAGCTCCAACATAATCATCCCTAGCGAGTAACCATCCGAGTAGACGTGAACCGGGGCCGGGGGCGCGAGAGGGTCGAACTGCTCTGGGGCACTGTACAGAGGAGTACCGATACCAGTCGTGTCATCAGCCGCCGTACCGCCAGAGACCTCCCACACAGTCGGGGAGCGAGGAGGACGGAAGACACTCTTGGAGAGACCAAAGTCGCCCAATCGGACCTGTGTGTAATTCTCTAACAGCTCCTCTCGTACGATATCGTAAAGGGGAGTTAATTTTTCTTCCTTTGCTTTCGTAAAAGCACTATCCTCGCCTTGGGTTTCCCCTTTCCGGTAACGTTGGCAAATCATGCGCACCACCTCCGCGGTTCCTTGGTGCGAGATGCTCAGTAGGTTATCGATAAAGTCCGATTCAAACTGACGAAAGTAAAATCCATCTTCCCCTCGAGAGTCCCTCCCGTCTGTGGGTGGTGGCACACACCCGCTCGCCGTCGTGTCCTCTTCTGAAGGGGAAGAAGGGCGATGGACGCCGTGATTACGAAAAGAGTAGGTACTAGAGAGTCCTTCCCGGTGGGAGAAGAAGACGCTGTTCTGGATGTTGTCATTATTCTCGTCGTCCAGCAGCTTAGAGAAGTAGTAGCGTTTGTAGTTGTGGGGGTGGTAGGGGTCCGAGGTGGGGGCGCGGTGATCACTGCTGTGGAAGAAGGGAACACAGGTGAGTGCGGTGCAGGCATTGGGGTCCTCCTCCTCGACTGCCTCCTCCATTGTTTTCACCCTTGTTACATCGCTGGGGGTCGCCAAAATATCCTCATAAAGCGATTCATAAAACGTTTTTTCCCTTTCAGAGTCGTTGGAATGGTTTTTGTTCTTTGCGGCGGTGTCCTTTTCCATCGCTTGAAGGCGATGAGAAGTCCCTAAAAGAATATTCGTCTGACAGTGAAAGTTCACAAAAATGTTAGTCGGTTTTAGATCGCGGTGTAGTATACCCCGTGAGTGGAGGTGCCGCAGGCCGTTGAGGATTTGCATCAAAAAGATCAAGTTCTCCAGGCGATCGACGGTGGTGTGATGAGAGTTGCGATGGGAAACGACGTGCCCGAGAGTGCTCTGACACAACTCCATTTGTAAAAAGATGACCCGTGCCCCAATCACATTCGGCGTAGCAGCAACAGAAGAAGAAGAAGAAGAAGCATTCACTTTCTTGTGTTTTGCACCTGGTGGTTTCCTCTTTTTAGATTTCTCCTCGGTACCAGTCGAGGAAGAGGTGGAGGCATACTCCTGATAGGAGGAGATGGACGAGGAGGAGGTATTCTCGCTATCGGAAAAAGACGACGAACTGTCTTCATCGCCGTACTCTTCTTCAGACGAACTAGCACTTTCATCTCCGAGAAGTAACACGCTATTAGGATGATGAGGAGGACTATAATTATTACCGCGGTGTTCCGTAGGGTCGTCTTCAGTGAAGGAAATGCTCCCCCACTGGAGACCCACTCGTCTTGACATGTGATCGAGAAACGAACGGAAAAGTCCTTTTGAAGGCACCAGTGAAGTTTTGTTTTTTCCTCCCTTCACGACCGCCAGCGTTTTTTCTGGTCCCTCCTGTGTGGTGGTCGTCGTGTTGGTACTAGAGTCTGTTAAGTTTTGGCAGCGGTCCTCTAAGGCAAGTACGGGTACTGTTACTGTGGGACTGAAAGAATGACAAACGTCTGTGGCGGTAAACTTGTTGTAGAGAGGCGAAGCGGGGAACACTGACACCGGATGTTGTTGTTGTTGTTGTTGTTGTTGACATCGCTCCAAGGAAGAGAGCACTTGTCGTCTAGTACACAATTTTACCATGGCCAGTTGCAGCGCCCTCGAAGGCGTTACGACCTCTGACCAACAGGAGTAATAACGAACCAGGTTGTTATTATTGTGTGAATCATGATCACCGTCGTGCTGATTGGTCAACATTGCATGGAGCTGCACTTCTTTCAGGACTTCCTTTTCACTTTCGTAGTCATAGATTAAGAATAGTTTGATGGCATAAAAAAAAGACGTGATGTTGTGTTGGACGAGGAGCACGACGCCCCCTACCCCTCTGCCTAACACACGGATCGGGGTAAAATTCTCATCAAAGAAGGATGAAGAAGTGCCATAGCAAAAGATACCGTTGCCGTGGGGAGCATTAGTCGTGGAATAGCGGCTACCACCGTTGCTGCCAGTACTACTCCCACGACTGGTGGCATCGTTCACGTTTCTCTGTGGAACACCTTTACGGATATAAATCTGCTTCGTATGGGGAGAGATGTAAATGTTACTGCGGTCTGCCCTACCTGTTTTGTTTCTCCGCTTCGCGGATGAAAGAGGTAGCGTGTCCAGACTGCTGTACGAGTGACTCTCATGCGTGGTCTGACGAAAGTGGACATTGTGAGGGTCAACCGCCGTCGTGGTGGTGGTGGGACTCTGTACTGTCGATGAGGTGCAGGTGGAGGCATCTAGCCATCCATTATTTTGTGGACGCACCTCCCTGTCCCCTCCCTCCTCCTCTTCCTCGACTCCAGAAATATCTAAAGGGGCGAAATACGGATGTGGACCGACCGCGTCCACCGAAGCGCTCGTCGCGGCGGAGCGGTTCTGTCTGCTCTCCTCTCTAGCAGTAAGATAGCAGTAGGCGTAGTAGCTGGGCTCCCTCTCGTGCAGGAGGGGTGGGAGTGCGCTAGCGTGCCTCTCTGCTTTCCTTGACCGGTCCTGACGCCTCTTGTGTGGGTGGTGGAGGAGAGAACGTCGAGACGACGAGGCGCCCGGTGGATCTAGTAAGACGATTGTGTGACGGACTTCCGAAGAAGAGGAATGAAATAGTGGGTAGCACTGTTGTTTGGGGTGATAACGCTGTTGCACCACTGGATCCAGTGATAACTTTTCCTCTGCAAAAGCAGCCTGCACCTTCAATGGAAACATCGTCGCCCTATTTTCTACCAAGGGAGAGCGAGGGGCGCTACTCTTTGGATAAACTAGTGCAAACGCAGAAAGAATGGAATGCGTTCCTTTCCTTACCAACGGTGAAGACTCCTCGCCTTTCTCGCTTAAGGTAGAACACTGTATGTCGCCGTTGGAGGCTACGGTGCAGCGAAGACGGATGTTTCTGTTTTCCTCTTTCTGCTCCTCAGAGGTAGTGGTGGCGGTGGAATGCTTGAGAGGTACAAGGGGGGACGTACACGGCACACTACACTGTATTTCCAAACCCACTAGAAGGGAGTGGGAGAAGGAAAAGGGTGTACGAGTGGTATTAATACGGTTACTGCCTTCTTGACACTTTTTTGAGGGATTCGATAGGGTTCTGTACACGTCATTAAACCGCTTCGTCAAGAGAAATTCCAATATCACCGGTTCCCTACTAGTACTCCTCGAATCGGTCTCCAGTGCTGTCCCGTCATCCCCATCCTTCTCTTCTTCTGGAGTTTCCTTCTTTACGACGGAGGGAATGGTGTCTAGAATTCTTCCACTTTCCACATCCAGTTGAGTCCAACACTGCGTCTTATTCTCCAGCCACCGCCAACCCTTTCGTTCTACCTCCGTAGAAAAGGGAACCACTTCAGAATCGGGGTCTGCGTTATCGTTGGTGGAGATGGAGGAGGTGTTTTGGTAGTACCAGTGGGCATCGCAACGCATCACACAGTGGTCGGTTCCACCGCAAGGCGAAGACGGGGACAGAGGCGGTAGAGATTGTTCTACTTCAAGGCACGTCGTATACGTCTCCCCTTCCGCCTGGTCCTCCCCTGGAGAGCAAAGGTACCCTTCAGGGCGTATCACGGTGAAGTTACCACTGTTCAACGGCAATTGACACTCCCAGAAAGGGGAAAGAGAAAAGTGTGGAGACTGGCGGACACCTCCTTCTCGTTCGTCTGTCTCTTTATGGGTCCACTCATACGTTTTCATCTCCCCCCTTTCGGTGAGGGTGACGATCAACACTCTATCATGGCTGGAGCAGAGAAGGGTGGTAGTAGTAGTAGTAGTAGTAGTGTCCTCCTTGGTGGATTGAGGCGTTAGGGTACCACCTGTATTATTGTATTGATTTAGCAGTGGAGAAGAGGCGGAGACCTCGTCGGCTAAATCCATATAACAATAATAATAATAATAAAAGAATCGCTTTCGAAATTAATACATTCTTGATTATTATTATTTTTTGGCAGTAATTGACGTGGAATGGGGGGGAAAAAGAAAGGAAAATAATAAATAAAAAGACAATCATGTTTTAAAGAACCGCAAAATAAAACAACGGAAAAAAAAATGAATTAACAATCAACGGTATATGTTTGTTTTGTTAATCGAAGTTTGTTGCTTTTTCAATGTAATTTTTTTTTTTTACGAGCAGAAAACTAAAACGTTTCTGTTAGAGTGCAAACTCCTTATTACGACAGTGAGGTGATTGAAGGAGATAAAAAAAAAAAATGGATAAACACCGAATCCGTATTTCATGTTACTTTGCTTTTCTTATTCGCCGCGTTTATTTCATCCCCCATTACCTTCTTTCGCGTATTCTCTTCATAACGTTTCTTTTTCTTTTCAGAAAGATTGGCGATCTCTTCTTCATACGTCCGTTCGACCGCACGTCGATGCAGTGGAACGTAAGCAAAGGCGGTATACACACTTCCCGTCACATTGGTCTCTCCTCCCCGAGTAGACGGAGGAGACGGTGGGCGATAACTTTCGTCCTCAAATCGAAGAGACGCCAAAAGATCCTTCTTTCTCTGCTGGCGGCTACCAGTAGCGATGCGGTCGGTCGTCCAGTCCGCCCCTACAATGCTCCAGTTATCGGTGATCAATGGGGAGGGGGCTTCCTTAACCCCCGAGGAGGACGGCCGAGGTACCCCGAACTCCTCCCGGTAAGCGCGGTCCCCTAACGCATAGGGCGCCTCTTGGGTGTTTCGATTCGACACGGTGCTGTCCTTGGTGTTTGGATACCACTCCAGTACCTGACGGCGCATCCCCGCACACCATGCGCTCTTCACCAGTAGTGCCACACTCAAGTCCTGTAGCTCCTTATGCACCTCGTGCAGCGCCCGCCGTGAGATACACCACTGTAACGTATTCTTGTAAAAGAAGGGATCGGAAGGGGCGGTGGTGGTAGTGTCGTGGTCCCCTTTTTTAAAAGAGACGCCAGCAATATTTCCAAAGTGGCACTCCCATAGAATCAGAGGGGTGCCATCCGCAAGCGGATAGAGCGGCTTGCAGTCCCCCGCGTCGAGCAGCTGCTGCACCACCTCAGGGGCCTCTAACCCTTTCCCAATCAAGAACAACACCTCCATTGTACAACGGATTTGGTGATAAAGAAAGGAGTTGGCGGTGATTTCAAAGTAGTAAATCAGCTCAGGGAGATGCTCCGACGGTTTGATAGCCACCTCGTAAACCGTTCGGACGTAATTACTGACATTCACGACATCCATTTTACAAAAGTTTCGAAAATTATGTTCGCCTAGAAAGTACTGCGCCCCTTTTCGCATGTTTTCTATATTGAGCAGAACAGGGTGATGGATCACCTCATTCTGGTTCTCCTCCCCGACGTCTTCAGTGTTTTTATTTTCATTCTTTAATCCAGTAATGGAAGGAGTCGGTGTGTAGGAGAAGTGGCGAATCGAAAAATAATACCGATACGACCGCGCCGTGCACGAGAAGCGCGCATCGAAGCTGTCCTCGACGTAAGCGAACCCAATAATACGAATGGTGAGTGGTAACACGCTATTCAGCATACCAGTATAATCCAGCGGTGGGGGCTCCTGGACTGACGGGTCGTGCCTTGGGTGACCAGGAGGCCAACTACTACTTCGCAGGATACAGCTGTACGCATTTCCCAGCGCACTCACCCCTTTATCGGTCCTCCCACACCGACCCACCTCCTGTGGTCCTTTCTCTGGGCACACTAGCTTCAACTGACGCAAGTGCTGCTCCAGTATCCCTTCCACCGTGTTGGCGGTCTCTTGCTGCTTCGCGAGTCCATCAAATGGCAAGCCGTGGTAGGCAAGGCGGAGACAGACTTTACGGTGAGGGTATTGATCAAAGAAAAAGGGACGATCCTTCTTTTTGAGTGGAGTGGGCGCTCTGGAGGGTGGTGGTGGGGCCTGCCTGGTCGTATGGTTCACAGAAGGCTCTGCCATGGTTCACCTGGTGAAACCACTCTCGTGGGGGGTAATTGAGGTAAGGAAGTACTAGAGTGTAAAATAAAACAGAAAAAAGGAATAGGAATGGGATTGTACTCCAATCCGCGTTGACTACTTTCGTTCTTTATAAGAGGGGGGAAGGGGTATTATTATAGTGTTGTCTCTTTCCCTTTTACTTTGCTTTTATATATATATATATTTTCTTTTTTGTCCCCCTCCTTCTATGACACAACTTCAGAAAACAGAGTAAAAAAAAAAAAATAGTAAAGAAGAAAGAAAGATTAGAAAAAAATATGGGTAAAATGTACCCCCACCTAGGATATATCAACAGCCCACACACACACACACACACAAATAATAATAATAATATTTTAATAACAGCGTATATATATGTACAACAAAGTGTTTTTGGTTTGTTAATTCATTGTGGGACTTTATTTTCACGTCTGCTAGAGCGTGTATATAGTAGTAGTTTTTTTTTTTTTTGTATCACTACTACTACTATCATTGCTTGTTTCTATTTACCCTCGCGTTGACTGACATTGTTATTTTTTCCTTTTCTTTTTTTCATTTTCCTTAAAACTTCACCTTTCTTAGTAGTTTTAAATACGCTTTGCCAAACTCCGCACTAAACGAACGAATTGTGACAGTGACACTATTTTGGTTTTCCAGGACTAAATGGCAAAGTAAAATCATATTTTGTTGTTCGACACAGTCCTCGATACTCACCTCTGACGTATCCTTAAGATGTTTGGGATCCCCGGAAGCATCCCCACTACTGCCAAATAAAATATTCATATCGCTAAAATTCTTCTTGTTATGGCTGACGTTTTGGTACATTTCTTTTTTAGAGATGCCAAGGCGGTTGGGAGCGGCGATAACGTCCTCACTCGTAGGGATTCTACTCGCGGGGTCTTGGTGCTTAGCGTCGTTGGTCTTTCCTTGTGGTCCATAGCGGTTCGCCTGTCGGGTGTAGTAATGATAATTCTCCGAGTTATTCTTCTCGTAGCTTTCCTCATACGAAAGAATCTCCACCGCCGCGATCGCCTCCTGGCCTATCACCTCAATCACCGTGAGCTTCGCCTCCTGCAGCAAGGCACGTTGAAAGGTCTCTGACTCTAATACGTTACGAGTGGAGCCTACCGTAGAGAACCCGGTGGACTCTGACGCCAGAAAGGCAGATCGACTACTCCCTCCCTCCCCGACAACGGTGGTGTTGCTCTTCTTGAAAAGGGATAAGGGTACCTCCACGGTACGCTGCATCGCTCCATGAACCTCGAAGGATTCCGTCTCGCCGTACTGACCCGGGAACGCGGACCAGTGAAGCGCAAACGTTTGGGTGTCAAAGGACGCTTTATCAATAGGACGCAAAAAATCGACGAGGTGAAGTGAAAGGTTTCGGATTTCCCTCCGCGACGAAACCAACGAAGGGTGATTAAAGCTGTGATTGCCATCGTCGTCGAGGTCCTCGGTGGAGTCTGCGAAGCTCCCCTTTGCGGTCGAGGTAAGAGGGGTGGAGGTGGGCTGAAGCGGATCGTTGCTCAGGTTATCGTTGTAGTAGTAAAACACTTGGGCTTCGATGTGGTAGAGATTCTCGTGATTACAAACAAAGGCATTTAAAGAAGCATAGTACCGTCGCTTGGCCTCTCGGTCGCCGGTGCTGATGTAAGAGGAAGAGGTTGCCTGGCTGTCGTCGTGGGTGGTGGCATTGTCCTCCTTCTCACCGCTGTGGTTGGTGAGGGCTACGGAGGCGTAGATGGGAAAGGTTTGGTTCATGAGAAGAGGAGGCAGGCTGACGTAAACGGAGTGGCTGTCGGGGTCGCGCTTTTGGATGTCGAGCTGTACCACACGAGCCCCAGAAGGGGAAGGAGAAGTGGTAGAGCGTGCTGTTTGTAGAAAGGGAAAACCGGAGGAGGAAGGACGGGTGGCCCCCTCCTCATCGCCATCGAGGGTGAAGAGGTGATAGATACTAAACCCCGGGGAAGGCGTCAGCACCACACTCACCTTCTCGAGCTTCGAGGTATTCAAAGAGGCGGGTGGGGAGTGGCTACTGATCTTGCTTTCTTTTGGGTTCGCCCCGACGTCCTCTACGACGACGGAGCCGTGAAGCGTAAGGGTGGGCCGTAGGTACAGCACGACTCTCAGCTCTTTTTCCAAACACTTTTTTTCATCCTCCACTGCAAAATTAAAAATGTAGTTTTTGTTTCGAATCGGCATGGAGGTGCTCATGCTAGGCATCCGCGCTGCTGCAGGACGGTACGTGCCCTCGCCACCGACAGGGGTGGGGGCAAACACATCCACCGCCCCTTCGTTGGTCGTCGCTGGATCGCTAAACAGTCCTTCGAGAGGGTCTCGCGCTGGGGTAGACCTCGTGGTCACATGGTAAGCCTCCGAGTCCGCCGCGGGGCCAAAAAGCGAGTCTAAAGGAGCACTTTGAGACTGAGAGGACTTCTCCACCGGCTTTTCCTTATCCTTAGTGGGGTGGTCGGGAGAGGAGAAGGAAGCAGGGGGGCGCTCTGTGGTGGAGGAGGAGGGGGTTGGGTAGTTCCGCTTGAGGGGCTTCCCACCGAAAATGTCATTCATCAGTTTTTTGTTCTTGACAGTCTGTCCCATTGCGCTGCCCTCCGTCTTGCTCTGTGGTGGGTACGACGACGGCTCCGGCTCCTTGTTTGCAAACGTGGTAGGGCCATTACCAGTGGCCATGGAAGAGGAAGACTCGTTAGCATTACGACCCTGCTGGGTGTCCGTTGGTTGGTGGTGATGCGACAATGGATTCTTGTTCTGCTGCGGAGGGTGGTGGGCTTGTTGGTTGTTAAACCCCCATCGCTTGACGTCGGTGGAGATTTTCAAAATATCCTCGGGAAACAGATTACTATTGTTGTTGTTATGAATCATCGTCTGCGGACGGTAAAATCCATCGTCCTTCGTCTCTCCTTCTCCTAGTGTTCCATCCCGGTGTTTGCCCTGTTGGGCAGGTCCCCATGGAGACCCGACCAGCGAGGAGGGATCGGAACCGAAGAGGTTGGTCTGGATCATCAAGCCGTTAGCGTTATTCGGGTAAAGCGACGGGGCGGCGTAGGCGTCTGTTTTAAGGGCACTAAGACGACCCCCCTCCCTCTCTGAACTCGCCTGCCGTTTTGCCCCTCCGCCATAAGATCCCTTTCGTTTCTTCTCCGTTTGATAGCCAACCGCGCCTCTTTTCCTGGCCTGCTCCACCACGGGATCCAGGAAGGACAAAGATTCATCTACGTCCATTCGGGTCTCGCGGGCGTCCTCGGAAAGGGGAAAACACTTTTTAAACAGATTCGGGAACTGTCGCAGCAGAGCCAAGAATTCAGAACAGCGCTGATGCAGACGGATGCAACGAGAGTGAGAGTACTTGACGATGGCGGCACGTAACAGCTCCTCGGTCTCCTCCTCGATGACCCCTAGTGAAGTGGTGGACGCCCCTTCGGGTTTCACCTGCATCGCATGAGAGGTCAACTTCATCAGCGCAGAAACGATATAACCTTTTGTGTCGTTCTCCTCACACTTCTCCAACGCCTCCAGCAACACTTGAAGAAGGGTGTTGAGGTTGATGGAAGAGGAAGCCGCGGGTCGTTGTGGGGACGGGTAGACTCTGTGTGCAAGGGAGCCGAACTCCCCCATCACCCAGGCTGCAGTTTTATACATACACTCCGGTATGGGTCGATGTCGGCGGAAGGGGTTGACGGTCGTTGTAGAAGAGTTCATCAACTGATGAAGGGTCAAGAGGTTGCCTGCGGTTACCCCTCCCGCCGCCACCGCCCGGGTCATGCCGTCCTTGTTGGATAGAATACTCGTAAAACTGTTGTTGTTGAAATTACCACTGGATTGGCTCATGGTATCGGAGCCGGTCTGATGGTGTAACAAAATGCCCTTGTAAAACAGAAAATGCTTCAGTAGTGGGTTGACGGCGAGGGTGGTGGGGCTTCCACCTATGCTGGTAGGAGTGGAATTCTCTTCGTTATTATTATTATTATTAGTGGTGGTACTATTATTAGTAGTACTGGTGGTATTCCCCCTCAAAAACACCCGAATATCACCTCCTAACAGTACATAGTACAACTCTACAAGGTGCATTCTAAACCACATTGTTTCCCTCTCCATCTCCCCTTCCTTTTCCTCTCCTGCGGGGGGGTAGAAGCTAGTGCCGGAGTAAGACTCTGAGATTACTTTAAGCAGCAGTTGTATGTCCTTGTTATAGAGGTACTCTGGGGAAGCCAACATTACTTTATTCATGGTCCTTATATAGGCAGTCGGGGTGGAGCAGTACCGCACTGCCAGTCCTATCACCCCCCTTGTCGCTTGAAACTTTAAAAAGGGGCTCATTGGACTGGAGTGAGACACCGCACTCCCCACCCGCCGGGTGGTGTTTCCCCGTTTCACAAACTGCAATACTTGTTGAATAATAGTATCCACATTCCTGGAGGAGGCCATCGTGAGTAACAGGTGAATTGTCACCCGAAGGAGCGACTCCTCCTCCTCTTTGTTTTCCAACAACAACATCACCTGATCTTGGTGGGGAAGTGCAAAGTTGGGGTTGTGCTTCGTAAGGCAACACAGCGCTTCAATCCCGCTATAACGCACATTGGCGCTTTTGGACGAAAGAAACTTGTGAATCGCTTGAGTGGCGAGGGAAAAAATAGTCGTATTGACGGTGTTACTATTCCCACCGCCATGAAAGTTTCCCGTAGTAGGAGAGGAAGAAGACAACAGCGCTCCCCCCTCCCCTTCCTCATCGTCATCCAAACAAGAAAAGTCGTACGCTGGTAGTAAATTGGCGACAGCACGGATCACTTCGCAAATGACGGCAAAGCCAATAAACATGCCATTGTCAGCACGCTGCATTGCATCGGAGAGGGTGTGGAGCACATTATTCAGCAGCACACAGTCACTGGCGGAGATCTCTTTTTGACCAAGGTGGTGGTCGGAAGACGACGGGGAGGACGAGTGCTTGGCGAACAGTAACTTTTGCCCCGTCAGACAGGTAATAAGTTGAATGAGGTGCATCTGTAGCCAAGGAACGGGGGTGTGGTGGTACTCGTAGGGCTCGGGCAGACGCTTCTGAATCACCTGTTGAAGGATGGTCAAGAAAGAAGGGATCAGGTCCACCTGGTCGTGGACCATCTGGGAGAACAGTGAAGCGGTTTCCTCTTCCTCCTCCCGTGTCGCCAACCCTCCCCCACCACCGCTACGGTTACAGGCGAAAAAGATGTAGTAGTGAAAGAAGCGAACGGCGGCCGCCATCACGGACGGGTTCGAGTCACAGAGCGCCTGTCGAAGCAGCGGCAGGTACTGCGCTATAAGTTCCTCCCTCACACTGTCTCCTTTCTCCGTTTCCATTCGCTCTGCTTCTAACCACTGCAGTTTGAAAAAGGCATGAAGGGCCTCTACCGCTTTGCGCCGCACCATGGCCCGCTTGTGATGCAACAACCCCTTTACCTCCTCCTCGACCACTGTCGCCAACTCTAACCTCAAGCCTCTTTCCGCTGCCGTGAGGGCCGCACTCACTTCTAAATAGTTATCGCTCTTAAAGTCTTTTTGCATTTGAGCGATCACGAGGTAATAGAGTTCACTATCAGGAGGGACACACACCGCTAGGCCAATATAACCGGTCCTCTTGAACGGGACATAACTACAAGGGAGGAGATGAACGCATTGGATGTGGGCGAAGGCGGCGGTTAGACCGCACATCTCCGCCTGCAGCACTCGCACCACACGCTCCTTCATCGTCAACTCCTTGTAGGAGTACTTCTTTCCGCTCTTGGAGGTGATGTCCCCCACCGTGTCCCCCGCACCGCTGTGGTCGTCGTCGTCGTCGTCATCGTCGTAATACGCGTCTAACTTTGAGTTTTCAATCGCCATGGAAATTACGGATGAGGTCTTTCCGGCGAGTTCTTGCTTCATGCGACGTAGATCATTCCGAATAAGGTCCAACTCTTCTTCTTTGGAGTTGGATTGACTCAATTTGGTGATGTATTTGACACACTTATTAGTGTGTCCATGGGAGTGGTCCTTTGAAGTGTGGGACATTATTATTACAGGAGATAATGGAGGGGTGGGATCTAGTAGTACCACAGCAGTAAAGTATGTGTTTTACTGTTTTTATGAATTTATGTTTATGTATACACTGCTTCGTAGAAAAAAATACTACGAAAGCTCTACTCTCTTTTTTTTTTGTTTCTCTTAGTTAAATATATATTTTCGTTTGTAGAGGATAATAAAAATAAAACGAACACCTCTCTTTAATTCTAAAGTGAAAGAAAAAAAAGAAAAAGAGAAATAACTTCGCCTTTTCGGATGTACAGAAAAAAAAAAAAAAAACATTGTGATGACACCACGAACACACGTACAGAGAAAAAACTAAGTAAAAAAAAATAATTCATGTATTTTTAACGATTCATTGTCAAATGCACCACCTGTATTTTCCGCAAAAGTAAACGCAGGTGTGGGTCATATATTTATTTAATTATTTCGTTTTTCGGTTAGCAGGGTAAGCATTTATCGGAACAGTTTCAAGATTATTAAATCCTTCTGAAGCAAGTAGCCAACCCTTTTTTAATTCGTTGGAAGATTTCACTGTATGGAAACCACAAAGAAAAAGAAGAAGGATCAGAATGGTGAAAAAGGAACTCAGAGGGAACATAGCTCACCACACAACTATTCGTTTTGTGGTGGTGGTGGTTGCTGTTTCCACAACCGTTAAATAATTTAAAGGGAGAAGGATCCTAATTAGAAATAGGGGTGTTCACAATGAATCAATGACACCACCTTGCAGACCCTCTTCCCCTTCAACCAGTTCCTTCGCCATCCTTATTATTATTGCGCTTCTGTTCCCGAATAAGTTGCATGGTGTGTCGGACCACCATCGCAATGTCCTCCACCGCCGCCATCCCCCCGTTGCCAATATCCCCACAGGCCAACTTCTTACTGACCGGTCCAATCACCTGGAAGAGCGCCTCTCTATGGGTCGCTGGTAGACACGACGGCGATGCGGTACGCACCTCACCCTCCCCACTCCTGCCATCTTCAGGGTAGCTATACCAGTCCTGGAGGCGCAGGAGCTGTTCATGCGTTACAGGGTGGTCCCACATGGCGGTGTTCATGGCGGGGCAGACCAACACCGGCCGCTGTCGCACATACCAGGCTCGCATTACACAACTCACCAAGTTATCACACAGTCCGTTCGATATCTTTGCGAGACTGTTGGCGTCGAGGGGGATGATGAGCACCAAGTCGGCCCACTTCCTCAGTTCAATGTGTAGTATGGAGTCCCCTGCCGCCTCCCACGACGACCACTCCGACTCATCGCTGATGATGCTCTGGAAAGGAATGCCAGTACGGCTGGGGGCCGCGCGGTGAAGAAAATGTAAAGCGCTCTGTGTCGTGGCGATACGCACATGACACACCTCTGACTGTATCTCGTCCAAAAAGAGACCCAGCTTAACTGCCGCTACACTCCCTGTCACGAGTAACAGCAGGTTCACCACAGGCGGTGTGGAAGGGGGGGAGGCGGAAGCGGAGGGGGCAGGGGCGGTTTCAGCCGGTGGGGCTCGGTGTGCTGAACCTCCTCCTTGAGACCTGTGGGTAGACGGATACATATACGAATACAAATTTCTTTTTTTGTTTTATTATTTACTTGTTTATTTATTTACTGGGGTGCTGAAAGGATAATCAAAGACGCAGATGTCTCCTTATTATTGTAGTAAAGACACAATGAGAGAAAGAGAGAGAGAAAAGGGTAAAAGCGTCATTCATTTAAATTCAAAATGATGAAAATGGTAACATTTAAAACTTAGCTTATAGAAGCTGTTTAAAACGTTGGTAAATAAATAATAATAATAATAATAATGATAATAAAAAAAGCATGGCCGTTATACGAACAGGGGAACAAAAATAAAAAAAAAATGATAATAATAATGATAATATAATCAGAGAAACAAAAGAGTCTCGCGACGTATGTTTGTGTCTGCCTATTTAGTCGCTAAACTCTTCAATGTCATCTCCATCTGGAATGAGAGACGACACATCCACGTTACGGTTCCTCTCCGCGTTACACCTAACAGCCGAAGTGTTAATGTTGGCGTTATTCTTTCCACGATCCCCACACCATCCAACGAGCGCAAACTCACTGTCGCGTAACGTTAACACCGCCCAGTTTCTCCTTCCTCCACCCCCACTACTACGGATACTGCTGCAGCTACCACCCACAGGGTGAGAGGGGAGGACGGTAAAGCGGAGGGCGTTGAAAAACAATCCGTTACAGAGGCGTTTCGAGAAGGGTTTTGGATGAGATTGGCTGGGAGTGGTGGTGGTTGCCACAGTAGAAGAAGGAGAAGGGGAGGGCGAAGGTGCTGCCCCTTTCCATACAAAAGTGGTCCTCTTTCCTCCTCCCGAGGCAGAGGGATTCTTTGGATCGACCTTGGTATCGGATTGGGGAAGGTCCGTCGTGGTAGTGGAGAGAGAAGAAGGATTGCCAACCGCTTTGGGCGCCGTAAACTGGAACACCGTTCGTGGTCCTTTAGAGGGTGGTGGTGGTACAGTCCTCTTTTCTCGGATGACGGCAGTAGTAGTAGTAGTAGTAGTAGTAGTAGGGATGGGGTAGTTGGAAAACAGAATAAAGGGGGCATAACTCAAGTACTCTTCACTGACACTGCCGGTAGCTGCTGTCCTTAGCAGTGGGGAAGGACAGAGCTCCCGGAGTATATCCAACAGCTCACTTCGATATGTTTCCTTCTCCGGTCCACCACCGCGTGAGTGGTCGGCGGTTGGTTGGGATGAAAACAACTCCCACAGTGTTAACCGCTCTTCGCACGAGCGGGTCCAGTGAGCCTCGGTAAGGGGCTCTATAGAGTAGACGCGTGAGGGCGTATCTGTGGGAAACCCATTGTGGGCGTTACCACCCTCAAAGGTGTCTCTTTTTCTTTTTCTCGAACCCCACGATGCCGTGCGTGACGATGGAGAGCCCACCTCCTCGCTCCGTAACACCCCTTCCCTCGCCCTCGGATACGCCTGTGGAATAAACCGGAAAGGCCGGAGAGAGAGCAAACGGTGTGCGGAGCCCTCCTTCGGGGTGACCACACGCACCGCCTTGTGACGGAGTCGATAGTTTCTATCAAATAGTGTAATATGTAGTGTGGAGAGCAACTCTGTCAAGGAGGAAAAAGAGGCGGACGTGAAATCCTCACCTCCTCCTTCATCTGAAGGGGACAGGGTGCCGTTACTGCCGTGGTGACTGCGTCCGTAGCCGCCTGTGCTGTCCAATAATGAACCTCTCTCTGAATCCACCAGGCTGCCTTCCAGAATTGTGTGGTAGTACTCGTCGACCAAGCGCGCCTTCTTTTCCGTAGGCGTCGTCGTCGTTGCCGTCGTTGTTGTCTTTCCCTTCTTTACTTCCTCCGTCTCCTCCCCGAAAAAGAGGTACAAGTTAGCGATGTAGTACTCCAGTATTTTGTAAGGAGAGACCACCGTTTGGTTGTTAAGGTTGTACTGCAACACTTCCTGTAGTGGATACTGTTGGGATAGCAAACGAGCGACGGAGTGGGACAGGTTGAGCGTAAGGTCCCGATACGGAGTTTCAATGTGTTTCTTCTTTTTTACGGAGTCGTTTAAACCGTTACTACTGTTGTTGTTGTTACTATAGTCATTGTCACCGGCGAGTTTCTGGTCACAGAATGGAGACAGTGTGCTGCCCTGTGATGGAAACGGGGTAGTAGCACCAGTGGTGGTGGTGGTATTAGTGAGGTCAAAACTTCCCTCAAACAAGTCGGCCACGTTCTTTGGGGGTGGCGTCGTGCTATCTTTTTTTCTTCTCTTCCCGATGATTGACGGATTCTGCTTACGTTGCTTCTGAGGAAAGAGTTTCTCCTCCTCTTCCTCCTCCTCGACTACTACTACCTCATGGTGTTCATTGATACTACTCTCGCTACTGGGAATCACGTGAATATTCGTCACACTATTGTCGGTAGTCGCGTTCTCTGTTTTACCGGTGTCAACGTTGTTCTTCATTTCCTGTTTTTTACCACTGTGGATTATTTTTTCTGCACTGTTGTTACCATTATTTTTATTAGTAATATTATCCCTAATAGGAGGGGAGTCGGCTTCTCGTCTATACACGGGCAGCCAGTGGTGTGTAGAGCGCGTGGTGATGTTTTCCAGTAATACCTCCGCTTCCCTCTCTTCGCTCGTTCTACGCCGACGACGAGTCGAAAGGGAAGAACAGGTAGTAGCAGTACTATTATTATGGTGGTGGTGGTTCGGTTGCTGGGGTGGTGGGGCGTTTCCTCCCTGCAACGAAAATCCCCTTGTGAGGCACAACCATTGGAACTGAAGCAAACCTTGCCGTACATCACCATTTGCCCTTGCCGCTACCTCCTTCATTAACACCTCTACGCCCTCCTCCGCCACCTCTGGTCGACTCCGGCGTCCTTTTTTGGGTGGAATAGAAGACGACCGACGGGTGGGGTTTCGGAGTAAAAACAGTTGTCGCATCCGCTTCACCAAGTTGATCTCTGTGATGGGATTACAGTAGAACAACTCCACCGCACCACTCCACCCAGAGGAGGAGGGGGATGACGGTGGTGACGAGGAAGACCGACCGGCGGACAAGTAGGACGAAAGGAAAGGAAATGTGCGAAGGACGTCGAATCGTTCATTGTGGGCATCATGACTCGTGTGAATCAGAAAGATGGGTGTCAGACACAACGAAACTAACAACGAGGAGGAGGAGGAGGAAGGAGAGGATTCGTAGTAGTATTTCTGAATCGCCAGGGCTCGCAGACGGGAGTAGTCCTCTAGAAAGCACTGCAACAGACGCAACTTGGGGTTGTATCTTGCCTCACCATAGAACTTTATGATAAAGAGGTGCGGTACCTCCCTGTGGCTCTCTTTCTCAGGATTCGGATGAAGGCCGACATGATTGGAGAACGTCAACGAAAGACTAGTAGTACCACCACCCCCTACCCCGCCCCCCTCAATGCGTTGAAGAATTGAACAGAGATGTCGGTGGAAGTCACTGGTGCCGCCGTCACAACTGTGAAGAATAGTTTTATGATGGAATAGAGAAAACGTAGTAGTGGGTTCAGCGCTCCTCCCTTGATACCACTCGGTGAAGAGATGATCATACAACACCTCTAGTGTCGTCCGCTTCGCACTGCCCGTCGGGCCGTAGAGAAGATATATGCGAGGAAGGGCGTTGACAGATAGAGTCACACGACTCACAGTGTTAATAGTAGTAGTAGTCCTCTCTCCTCCAGCAAAAGCTAAAGAAAAGGAACGATTCTGTGCTTCTCTCAGTGATGGAGAGTGAAGTTGTCGGGCGACGTCGAACACATTCCTCTCTAAAATGCTGCGGAGGTGCCGTAGGTTCGTGCCACTCCAACACAGTTCCTCCACAGTACGTGGCTCCAAGGAAAACTCATCTTTTTCTTCTTCCTTCTCCGTTGAACTTTTAACCGATGCGGTGGTGGTAAAGGGCAGTGAGGGTAGCTCTAGGGACGAGGTGAGGGAGGCAGAAGAATTCATAATATAGAAGCTAAATAATAATAATGGGAAATGGGATTCACGAACGCTCCCAACACTTTTTCTATGTGTGTATGTGTATGTGTGTGTGTGTTTGTTTGTATACAAGTGAGTGATCTTTTTTCTTTTTTGTTCTTCTTGTTGATATTGTTATTAGTACAGTTTATTTTGTCGTTCTCTTAGTTCATTTAATTGTTACAGTTGTAAAGAGAGAGAGCTTTTTTTTTTTTCTTTTCTTTTTCGAGAATACAAACGGAAAACAAAGAAAAGGGAGTGAGGAAGAGGGTAGTGGAATTTGAAAGCTCAAGGTAAAAAAAAAAGGGGGAAGAAGCCTCACAGCGGTTGCAATATTTCGCATTAACCAACAGAACTTCAAACACTAACCATTATTTACTATATACAAAGAAAGCCTGCTCCAGAAATATACAAATGTAAGTAAAAAGAGAAGGAGAAAGCAGAAACCCATATCACGCTTCTACGTCAGCCAATTACTAATTTGAATGGATGTATAACGCCGAGGGAGGGTCGCTCCACACCGACGCTCAAAGCGTATTAATGTCATAACACTGACCCTAGCAGGACCAGCGGCTCGACAAGAGATTCCCTACTTTGAATGTCATCAAAT